>JAMKPZ010001710.1:0-46382 GCA_024699675.1 Amphibolis antarctica | reverse complement strand
AGAGTTGAATTCTACAATGAATTGTAAGATAAAAATTTGTACATAGAGGTTTATGTGATGATGATGATACGTGGAAGTTTACGTGAAGTTGAAGCTAAAAGATTGTTAACAAACGAAGCCAAAAATTTGTAAAAATAAATATCAATAGATTTAGAAAATTCCAAAATAACACCTGTAAAGAAAGTATGTGTCATATAGAGAATTAAAAAATCGATAAAAAATACCCAAAAATCCTTGAGAATGATTATTTAGTGATTTTTTAGGATTTTTTATTTTTAAGTGACACTAATACTGTTATTTCTGATACTAATACTATTTTAGATTTTTCTAATGCTACTGATAACATACGTACAGGTTTTTAGTATAAAGTATTGCTTAGTCATTTTATTACACCCTCACTTGTTGTGACATTTATGTTCTACAAGTGTTTCTTATTTGAATTAGGTGGACGCATATGAATTATGGACTTGGGCAAGACCATTTTAAGCTTTTGTACCATGATGTCAATTGGCAATGAGTATAGTGATCTATATATGTCCCAACTCCCTGTCTTCATTTTTTTTTTAATGCAGGAAAAATTTTCACTATTAAATTTGATGATAAAACCAAAAAACACATGTATTTGAATCTTCTTATGACAATTATGCTGGTTGGCACACCATCATTATTTTTCTGATTACTAATTATAATGAAATTTTTATGTTAAGTGATGATACGGATGATGATGAGGATGATGCAGAAGCTTTAATGGCTGAAATTGAACGGATTAGAAAGGAACGTGCTGAGGACAAACTGCGGAAGGTATATATTTTCTAGCATTATACTTTCCTCCATTTGTTTCATGGTTCCCAATCTCTCATTCATATTATCTGCAAAATAATCATGTTTATCACTAAAATAACATGATGCTATCTGGAAGGTGGCTTGTAGCCTCTCCATTCTATGGCTTTGAAAAGCTCTTCAACACGTGGCTTTGTTACATAGTTGAACTGTAACCTAAACTCATACAAAATATCCACAAAGAAGTCATTAACTAGTTCTTTCTC
This sequence comes from Amphibolis antarctica, assembly GCA_024699675.1. Classification (NCBI taxonomy): domain Eukaryota; kingdom Viridiplantae; phylum Streptophyta; class Magnoliopsida; order Alismatales; family Cymodoceaceae; genus Amphibolis; species Amphibolis antarctica. The sequence continues at coordinate 45,336 of JAMKPZ010001710.1, read as the reverse complement.
TTTCTTAAGTTGAAATGATCCTCAATTACCATTTGTTGATTTTCTCTGTCTCCTCTCAAGCACAAAATTCTATAGATTTTTCTTGCAAGCACATCAAGTGGATTTACTTTTTCTCATAGGAGTTGTTGCTTGTCTGGCCCCACACCCCCTGCTTGATGATTCTGTAGACTTGGATTTTCTGAGGGTGCAATATTGTTTGCATGCATCTCATCAAATGCTACAATAAAATTGTTTGATTTTCTTTTCTTTGATCACTTCTGCTATGCTTTCATTTCACTTGTAATGATGTGGTTGTTTTCAGCCATTTTATGACATTGGAAAATCCTCCAACTATTTGCTGTTTCTGCCTTTTTGAGTCTACCATTGTGCTCTTTCCACCAAGAAGACATTGCATGGTGTTCTTGTCTGTCATGCATACTTTCGTTCTAGATTGTCTAACCTAATTATTTTCATAATATAACTTGGTACTTGGATGTCTTGTTATTACGATGTGGTTGTTTTATGATGTGGTTGTTTTACTTGGATATGTAGTCTACTTTTGTTATTACTTGTTACTTAACATGTTAGCATATTTGATCTAAAGTTAACAAGAAATTAAGAAACTGTCCAAATGATTAAATCTGATGTAATCTAATATAAGTCTTAACACGGTGAATGGTTAGATATGTTGTTAGTTATAAATAGTTAGCTTGATTACTTATAATTTCAAAACAGTTGGTTTAAAATAACTTTTTCTTTGTCTAATAGTAAATGTTTTTAGCATTTTTAACTTTGGTTTTATTTTTAGTATTGATAACGGGGGTTTTAGTAATTGGATTTCCTTTTGGAGCAGGAGCGACTAGAACAGGAACAGCAGCTCAAAGCAAAGGAAGCAGAGTTACTTAGAGGCAATCCTTTGCTCAACAGCGGTTCTTCATTCAACGTGAAAAGAAGGTTAGTTGAAATCATGCATGCTAGTCGGCTTCAACTGTTCAACATCAGGGCATTACCTTCGGCCTGGAGATTTACATAATCTGTTACCTCTGTAGGTGGGACGATGACGTCGTGTTCAAGAATCAGACTCGTGGTGAGACGAAGGCCCCCAAGCGTTTCATCAATGACACAATTAGGAACGATTTCCACAGAAAATTTCTGCAGAAATACATGAAGTAACTATTTTTTGTACAAACGAAAATGGAAGCATTGTGTTGAGCCTGTCCAAAGTGTAATGCTCCGACGGTTGTGCAAGAACCGTAGCTTGGCACATTAGGCACATGCCGCCGCTATCTCAGTAAAATTTGTAATTGTCGACGTTGTGCATTGTCATGTAATTCACTTGCAATTTGCAAGTTACCAAACTTAATAGTGGGCCGATTTATGCAAACAATCTTTTTTTCCTAAAAGAAAAATACTCATATTGTGGTTGAATCAGGTTCAATAACTTGAATTTATGATTTGAATTGGTTCCATTGTTCTTGTATATTAACCAACCTTATAAATATTTAACTGATACTTTCAACTTTGCATGTTGCAGGTGTGAAGCAGCTCTCGCGTCCTTCCCAAATGAAGTCCAATGTGGGTAATGGCTTGGTTTGATTTGTACTTGATAATATTAGTTTAGTTTTTGGGTTAGGGCGTAGCTCAACCAAATTTAATTAGTTCCCAACTAATGTCCAATGCTGTCTGAACCAATGATTTGTGCACTTGATACCAGCTAAACTTTGTGTTTAAGGTCTAAGTAAGATTTTGGTATTTGACACATGTAAGTTGATGAGAAAGGCACCTACAGAAGAGAAACTCCTTTGTCTTTGCTGCAATTGCGTGCCATGCTCTCTCAAGCTCACCAAAATTCAAAGGCATGCGGTGTATGTAAATCATCCCCACAACATCATAACATCATTTCTGATTATATCATCTTAATCAGAAAGGACCAGTGGTGGGTTTCCTCCGCGCAAAAACTTTTTCTCATATTTCCTGGACGTGTCAGACTTTTCCAACTCCACGTCACAATGAAGTAAGGTATTGTTTCTTTGCTCAGCTTACATCTTTAGAATTTTAAAGTTAAAAAAATTATCAAACGACTTTATGGTAGATAGTAACAGGAGTTCGAAATTGTTTCATACGTGTCTGTTGAATTGTTTTCTGTGGATGTATTTTTCCAGTGCTCACGGGATGACGTGTTCCCTACGAGAGAGTAATTCATCGACTCGCTCTTGTGCGCTCGACGTACTCTCGCATGCCGCGGAAATAAATGCGCTTTAAGGGCTCACAGTGGTAAAAGCAAATGAGATAAGATTTACGTTTTTTTTAAAAGAAAACATGATTTATGATAGAATAATTATGATATTATTTTTAAAAACTTGTGATGATTAATAAATAAAATACGTAAAATAATGAATACATTATTAAATAAAATATGTTATTTTTCCTTTGAAATTCATGTATGGAGTTTTTTTCCTTTAAAATAGGTAGAATATTGAATAAAATATGTTGTTTTACCTTTAAAATCTGTGTACAGAGTTGTAGGGTCAAATCATTTAATGTTATTTATGAATAATTTAATGTTATTTATGAATAATTTAGAAAGTTGTACGTAGTATTTATCATTGTAACAAACAGACTTTAAGTTGTCATGTTCGAGCTGTGGATGTGGTCGAAGGTTGGGTGGATGGTTAGTGTGAACATTAATTTTTGCCTTTTGCTATTACTCTCCTTTTCCTTCTCTTTTTTTCATATGCAGCTTTTATCAATTCTAGAAATTGAATAAAATTGAAATTTAGTTTCTTGATCTTGAATCTTTATAATAATTATGGTGATAAAAATTTATATATTATAATGATATTAAAAGTAATTTTGAGAATTGACTGGAGTTAGTCTCAAACAAGGCTATAGATTAAGTTGATTAAGTTTTTTTTAATAGTATCGTTGAGATTGAAATTTAAGGTAGTATTTGTTTAAGAAGTAGAATTAAGTAAGATAAAATTCAAATTTTTTAAAAGATTATACAATTTACAATGTAAATTTTTGATATAATCTTTTAATGTAAAATATTAAAGGTATTTAATAAATAATATTTATTATACATAATTGTAATATACAGTAAAAAAAAGAAGATATATAATAAAAAATATTTAAACAAATGATATCCAGAACTTTTAAGTCAAGATTTCTCAATGACCAAAACATTACTTTAATGACTGACGATCAATTTTTTTTAAAAAAAAAATAGTTTTTTTTTCTACTTATAAATTATCACTCGTACGAACGGTAAAGAACAATCTGTTTTTTTGTACTTTTGAATTCACAGGCTACTCTTTGGACGAAACGGACATTTTAGTTTGCATGGATCGAAAAATTCCACGTCACCGTAGAAACAGTTGGGGTCGCGCCGATGCTGCGGTCCGAATGGCCAACTTTCCATTATGGGGGCTTTTATCTCTACTCTCGAGGTATGATCTGTTTACAAATTTATTATCATGTATCTTTATTTTTTATCAAACATTTTAATTACGTATACTAATATTTATCAAATATTTTTAATATTTTGTATTTAAAAAATATTAAAATACTTATATTATAAATTATATTTTTTTAAAAAAAAAAAACATTACTTTACTTAATTTTATCTTTTAAATAAATATATCTCGAGTTTAACATTTAAAGTAGCAGTCATATCTTTATTGTTGTTACCGTACGAGACATCTGAAAAAGTAGATGCAAACTTTCCGAAGGGAGTCACTGTGACTTTCAAAATTGCATCATTACCTCTCTTATTAAAATCAAACGTGTTTATTCTTTTTCTTTTTTTTTTCTTTTTTGGCATACTTAATTAGGAATGTGTTGTGTGTTGGTTCTTCTAGAAGAAGCCGGCCATCTCATGGCTTTCTCAAGTTTAATACTGTGGCTGGTAGTGGTGTCATTCAAGATAACAATGGCAGTCTGGGTCATTGTCTTCTCTTCTCGTTGAAATGCTTGCCCTGTGGTAAGGATTGCTTTTGTGCAGAGACCTCTTTATCAACTTGAGCTAGTTGCCTACATATTTGATTCGGAAGTCCTTTTAACTTGTTAGTCGTGATGAGACTTGTTCTTGGCCTCTACACTAGCTCAATGTTTTCTTTTTGTTTTTTTATTGAATACATCTCATGATATTATTCATTAGGTTGAGATCGCCTGTAAAAAGTTCTTGACCTTGGATAACAATGTCATTATCAAGGTTAAAGTTTTGAAAGTTACAAATATCTTTAACAAAACTTTTTTGAAGTTGAAGTGACATTGTCAATAAAGACTATTGAAGCTTCAACTTCAACTGTATTGTCGAGGAAGTCTCGGAAGAGAGCTTCCATCTGGTCAACGTACATAATAACGATGAAAGTCATGACGGACGGTACTTCAGAAGAACGAGTCTTCTACAACGTCTGTAACGTTGATTTCTCTTGCAAAACGTTTGGCGGTACAAGTCATTTAATTAGGTATATTAGTACATGTGAAAATAGGAATAAGGATAAAACTATTCAAACCTAACTTTCTTTTACTCCTAAGGATAGTGTTAACTCATAGATTTATGATCCTTAAAGGGTTAAGGACTTGCATGTTAAATTTATTTGACAAGAAGATTTAACAATAAGTTTTGAAGGTAATAAACGTTTTGATGAATATATTAGTAAAATATAGTGTCCACGATATAAACATGTATCTAGAAATACTATTAAGTCAGATATTATGAATTCATTTAATATGCTTAGATTAGAATTTATTAATATTATGAGTACAATAATAACATGTATAACAAGTACTTCAGATATTTGATCAGATAAAACTAAGGATGGGTATATAGATGTAATTACACATTATATTGATTAAAATTAGATTTTACAAAAAAGATTAATAGAATTTAGAAAAATTCAACATTCACATACTGTTGAAATAATTTTTACAAATATTATGAAAAATTTTGATTTATATGGAATTAGAAATAAAATAGGCAGTATAATTTTTGATAATGTAACTAATAATACTACAACAATACCAATGTTTAAAACTAGATTAAGTTCACCAAATGGTTTTAAATTATTTCACCAAAGATGTATGTGTCACATAATTAATATTATTGTACAATCAGGTATAAAAGAAATTAAAATTTATATTGAAAATGTTAAAGATGCTATAAGTTTTGTAACTAGTTCAGGAAAGCGACAACAACAATTTGATGAAACATGTGATTCTTTTGAAATGTTGTATAAAAAATTCTCTTTAGATGCTCAACATAAGTAGAATTCATTATATTTAATATTAGAAAGTCTATTACCATATGAAATTTCAATAATGTCTATGTATAATCGTCATCATTCTAATGATTATAAAAAACAATTAAGTGATGATGATTTTAAAATTGTAAAATATTTTGTTGAATATTTAAAATATTTTTATGATGCAACTCTTAGATTATCAGGAATTTATTATTCTACATTTGTTTATGTGTTGCATCATTTATATAATATTTCACAAGTTTTTAATAAATATGAGACATATCTATTTTTAAAACCAATAGTAAATAGGATGAAACAAAAAAATTTAAAATATTGAAATGAAATCCCACAATTATATATTTTGAGTGCATGTTTAGAGTTTAGGTGTAAAATAAGATATGCTATTAAATTAATTAGGAAAATACAAATGAGTTTAAGTGTAGATTTAGGATTAACTGTTAATACAATAGAAGAATAATTAAATTAAATGTTTAATTTATACACATAAAAATATGGATTAATAATAGAACATTCTCCTTCACTGATATCCATAATACCATAATCAAATATTGGACCATTTTCAGATTTTTGGGTATTTTTACAAGATCCAAGATTTGATGAAGATATTTCAACATCATCATCATCATACAATTATAATCCTATAGTATCTAAACAAGAATTAGTTACTTTTAATTCAATCAATCACTAATCGTTATTATTTACTCAACATTCTAATTTAAATACATTTGATATTTTAGATTGATGGAGGCAACAATTAATGATTTTTCTAATATTAACAATAATAACAAAGAATTTATTAACAATTTCAGTATCTTTAGTAGCTTGTGAATATGTTTTTAACAACGTACTTGATGACCGAAGAAGCAGGTTTAAAGAAGATATAATAGAAGCATTAATGTATGTAAAAGATTGGGAGTTTGCTCGATTCCGTGAATAAGATCAAGTTGAAGAATTTACAGAGCAATTCTCAAACTTAAATATTTCATAATTAAAACATTGTAATTTTTCAATTTGTAATTTAATTTTTTTGTAAATTTTTTTAAAATGTAATTGTAAATTTGTAATAATGTAAATATAAAATATGTAATTTATTAATAAATAAAAAATTAATTTAATTATATGCATTGTTGTCTCGTTAAAGATTAAATTGCTTGGTTGTTATTATGTTGATTGTCGAATTAAATTTAAATATCGATGATTGAATACTTGGTGATTGATAATTGTTAAATATTGTTATTTTTTAATTAAATAAATATATTTTTAAAATTTAATTATTTAAATATTAAATATATATATAAATTAATTAAAAAATTATATCATGTCGTTGAATTGAATGACATAAATAGTACTTTTATGTCAATAAATTAATCTATTATCTTGGTAAGCTGTGTCAGTACAACACAAATAATATAATGTCCAACACGTTAACAAAATTTGTGTCGTGCACCGACACGGTAAGTTTACGGTAACAATCGTACATGAGAATTTATAAAAAAATTTAAATTTTTTGTTACCAAATATGCCCTTCGGTGGCAACTTTAAATGACTTGGGTGGCAACATAGCACGCCCGCAAACACTACCACCACCGAAACGATGGGAACCGAGGAGAACGGCGGCGGCGGCGAAAGCAAGAAGAGGACACCGACGAAGGCTCGGCTCCCATGGAAGACCCGCCTCTACGTATCCATCGCCTCCTTCGTCACCGACGTCTCCCGTAACCGCGATGGCACCGTCAAACGCGGCCTCATGAAGTTCCTCGACGCGTCCAACCGTCCGACGCCGACGCCGGTCCGTGGCGTCTCCTCCACCGACGTCGTCCTCGACGCCACCCGCCAGCTCTGGGCCAGGCTCTACCTCCCCGCCCCCAACCCCGCCGCATCCCCTCTCCCCGTCGTCGTCTTCTTTCACGGTGGCGGCTTCGCGTTCCTCTCCCCGTCCTCCCGCCTCTACGACCAGGCCTGCCGCCGCTTCTGCCGGCAGCTTCCCGCGGCGGTGCTCTCCGTCAACTACCGCCTCTCACCGGAGCACCGATACCCGGCGCCCTACGAAGACGGCCTCGAGGTCCTCCGCCAGCTGGACGGCATGGACCCAAAGCTCCACAAGTTGGTACAGGTGGCGGACGTGTCCAGGACCTTCCTCGCCGGCGACAGCGCCGGGGGCAACATCGCCCACCACGTGGCCCGGCGGTGGGCGGCCTCCAAACCCTGCGGCGGGGCGTTGAAGCTAAGGGGCGTGGTAGCGATCCAACCCTTCTTCGGGGGGGAGAGGCGGGTGGAGTCGGAGGTGAGGCTGAGCTGGGCGCCGCTGGTGAACGTGGAGAGGACGGACTGGCTGTGGAGAGCCTTCCTGCCGGAGGGCGAGACGAGGGACCACGAGGCGGCGAACGTGGCGTCGGAGAGGGAGATGGAGGAGGTGGGGAGGATGGAGGGGTTCCCGAAGGTGATGGTGGTGGTCGGGGGCTTGGATCCGCTGCAGGACTGGCAGAGGAGCTACGCCGACGGGCTGCGGAAGAGTGGGCGGAAGGAGGTGGTTGTGGTGGAGTACCCCGCCGCCATCCATGCCTTCTACCTCTTCAAGGAGCTGCCGGAGGCCGCAGTGCTGGTGGAGGATGTCAAGAAATTTGTCGGCGCCTGTTCTGCAGCGACCGCAACAAGAGAATGAAGGCGCATTAACCACAACTTTTTTAACTCTTTCTTAATGTGTGTTTGTTTAAACATTTGTTTAAACGTACGTTTGTTTCGACGTTTATCGTTATATAATTATCTTTTTTATTATATATTATAATATTTTATAATATTATTTATCAAATATTAAACATTTTACTGTACTTTTTTACTTTTTTTACTATTTTAAAAATGGTGATGGCGTTAAACTGTGCTGGGCTGGGGAGTCATTGATCGACGCTTCAATCTTCTTGATTAGGTGAGCAAATGTTTCAAGTGGGGCTGGCCGTTAGTTGTAGGAAAATAAATGTGTCATTTATACGGAGATTGAATGGTCTGCGAAAAAAAAGAACGATGGAAATGATAAATTCCACTACATTAATATGCTTGGTTGTGTGAACGTGTTTTTTTTTTTTGTAGGTTTTGTTTTTTTTCTTTATTCTTAATTTTCATAAGTAATCTTAATTTTATACGTATATTCTTTAATCTACTTTTTTTATTATCAAAATTATTCTTTTCTTTTTTTATCTCACAATCTTTCTCCTTGTAATACTCCCAAAAATTTTCTTTAATGTTAATATGACATTGAGTTATGCACAACATCATGTGTAGTGGTATAAACATTGACATTGTTGTTTTTTTCAGAAGTATTTTCAATTTCACTGTAATATTCACATTCTTCGATTTACTCTTTTTATTATCAAAATTACTCTTTTCTTTTCTTTTATCTTAAAATTATTTTCTTAAAAATCATTTTTTTCTACTAACAAAATGTAGGAGTGAAAAAGAAAACGAAACCATGGTTTTGCATAGATGTTGTAGATAAAGTGTGATAAAAAAATACATGATTTACGATGTAATGATATTAATTTTATTTTATAAAAAGTAAAAAAATGAAAATTATTTAATAAATATATTATAAAATATTATAACATATAATAAAAAATATAATTAAATAGTGTCAAAACGTCTAAATAAACAATGTCTTTGTACTCACCAAGGACGAGTTAGGGCAGTGACAAAAGGAAAGAAGTGGTGTCGCCGCCCTTGAATAGTTTTGGTTACCTTGAAAGTGATCCTATATATTAACAAAATTTATTTAAATAGTTAAAAAAAATTTCACTATACTATAAGACTAGTCTTTATCGATAAGATATTTGATGTGAGACTATTATTCAACACTTCTCTGTACATGTATAGTACGTGTTTTTTTATTTTTGGTGAAAGGTGAGGCTCATGACTTGGTACTTTAATATCATATTGAAAGTAATCTCATATATTAGCAAAAAACTCAACTAAGTAATTGAAGAGATTTCTACTATGTTATAAGTTCAGTTTTCATTAGTAAAATATCTGATGTGAGACTATCATCCAATACTCCCTCGCACGTGTACAATATGTGTTTTTTTACTTTTTAGTGAAAGATGTAGCCTACAACCTAGTGTTCTGATATCATGGTGAAAGTGATCTTATATATTAACAAAACTCAACTAAGTAGTTAAAAAGATTTTCACTATATTATCAGTTCAATCTCTATTGGCAAGATATCTGATATAAGACTATCATCTAATATATCCCCTGCATGTGTACAATAGGTGTTTTTTTACTTTTGGTGAGAGATATGGCCTATGACCTGATTCTCAAATATTATGTTAAAAATGGTCCTATTGCTACTGTAATATATCTACTGTAAAACCAATTAGCAATGAAACGAACAAAGGGCAGCTAAAAAACAACAATGAATCTTAAGCCCTTTTGTGTAAGTTGTAAATCTGAAAAATAGAAATTTAAAAAGGAAAAAGGAAAATTAAGAAATAGAAAAAAATTTAAGATTTTTGTGTACATGGTGAAAATTCTAAAAAATTAATTAAATTTTTTTATATATATTTTTTAATATTTTAAATAAATTTCACATTTTTCTTGTAGTAACAAGTTTAACAATGATAAGGTTGGACAAGATGTATGAGGTTAGGAAAATATATTGTGATAAAATTTTCATAAATTGAAAGAATTTATTTAATTTTTTTTAAAATTTTTTGAAATATACAAATACTTAAAAATCTAAATTTTTTTTAAAATTTTCTTTTTTAAGATTTTTGATTTACACGAACCCTCTCAGCAACAAAAAAGGGTGTAAAAAAATCAATTACAATTAAAACTGTTGCTCTCCAATTAAGATTGAAAATACGTAATGAAAAATAGGGCAGACAACGTGTCCTGATTGAAAGTGAGTAAAAGATATACATATTTTGGAAAATACATAATATGTTGATAAATATTTTAGAAATTAAAAATTAAAAATATAAATATTTTAGAAAATATATAATATATTAATATGTTGATAAAATGAAAAATAGTTTTACACACGCTACCTAAGGCCACTTATTCATAATATTTTAGAAAATACATCCTACGTGGACCAATGGGAATGCAATGTCCACGTCACACTGTTCTGAAATATGAAAAATCATCGGGTCGTGACTATAAATAACCCACCCACCACTCTTACCTGTGCGTCGTTCCGTCTTCATTTCCCACCGCCTGTGACGAGAACAGTGTGCAGAGAGGAATAGAGGAAATTAGGGTTCGGTTTTGGGTCTAGGGCGTGGTGGCAGTGAAAAGATGGCTCAGGTGGTGGAGTGGTATAAGCAGATGCCCGTCATCACACGATCGTACCTCACAGCGGCCATCCTCACCACCGTCGGTTGCTCCCTGGAGGTACCAACTAATGCAGCCCATCCCGTGTTCCTTCCGTCTTGGGTTTGGCGTTCCTTCTTTTGAGACATTGTAGTTTGTGTCGTTTTCTTTCCGCAGATTATATCACCTTATAGCCTCTACTTGAACCCAAAGCTTGTTGTCCGGAACTACGAAATCTGGCGCCTCATAACCAATTTCTTGTATTTCAGGAACATGGGTATGTGAGTATGTACTACTATTCAATTTCCTGGTGGTATTTTCTGTTCTTGTGGTGCATTTGCTACAATTCAATGTCCCGGCGTCTTTTTCTATTCTCATGGTTTGAGAAAAGTTGCTGTCTTCTTTTGTCCACGTTGTCTGGTTTTGCGATGCTTGAGGCATAAGTGGGGATAGACGTAAGAGGGTAGACGATTGGAAGAGCCTATTGCACAGAAGTTACATATAAATGTTGAAGAACACAGGAACCCTTCTTCAAAGTCTCATAGTGTTGGCAGAAGTCTAAGCTTGAGCCTTAACATAGACTCAGATGACTACCCTACATTGTCTTCAAATGATGATGACATGATGGTAGTGACGATAGTGGTGTTGGGAGTGACAATAATATTCTTGAATGAAAGTCAAAGGTCACTTAGTCCATTTACGGGAGAGGAGCTTTTCAATTATGCTACTAAATATAAAATTCACGGATTAAAGCCTTTTTTAACACATGATTATCACCCATTGGTATAACATTATACAAGATGAAGGTCAGGATTTAATGATGATACACTACAAAAGGCAATCGGACAATTAAGTTTAATTTTATTATAAATATTTGGCATATGAAGGTTCCTCAACCTTAAAGTAGCAATCCTTACACATATTCTTCATGTGAAGGATCATACAATCTTTTTGATTACTACTTTGACAATGTATGGACAAATCCTTCATCATCACATAAGCCAAGATATTATGGATTAGTCAATATGGTAAAGGAGATGAATGTCATCAAAGAGAAATGAATAAACTTCACTTTTCACACAATGAACCTAACATCAACATATATCATCACTTCCTATAGATAGGATATCTTAACCAAGTTCCTAATACTAAATATTGTCAGTGAGTTGTTTGAGTATCATACACAATCTGTCACATAAATGTCATGGAGTCAATATCTTACATGGTAGGAACAACAAATTTGTACTCAAATATTCCAAACTTATTGAAGTCAACAAGGGTGCAAGCTATATGGATAAAACCCGTATGACCCCTTAGACATTCAATAAGGAATCAATATATGTATAATTCTATTTTTTTTTAAATCATTTGTCATTATAAGTTTATTTCAATTATTTGTACATAATTTAAGACTTTTCTCATAGATGTGACTATTATATCTCTATCTAATTGACATTCTATGCATGATAATTGCCTAAAAATTTTATCTATTACTCTTATATGCTTATTATAACTTATTTTATCTTATCATTGAGTTTCAAGTTAAAATTTGAAGTTTTATCAACATTTTCACAAAATTATTGTGTTTCCACTATTATGATCGTTGATCTTCAATATGTTTCTTTTTCTGGATGATAGATTTTCAATACAATACTGATATTTAAAACCTTAGTTTTTATTGATGAAAGTAAGATCGGAATTTAGTCCAAATTACAATTATGGATAGATACTTAGAATCCAAATTCTTTATGCTAAGTAGGTTAAATATTAAATATGTGAAGTGTAAGTCTAGCAATGATCAAAATAATGATGAAAGCATAAAATTGGATGGTTAGGAAATTCCTAAAACTAACTATTTTAGATATTTAGAATCCGTAATAAGTAACATTTGAAAAATTATAGAAGATTTTATTGATACAATTAAAGTAGTTTGGATGAAGTTAGAAAATGCGTTTGGTACATTATGTGATAAAATACCATTAAAATTAACAGGAAAATTCTCATAGCATCTATTCACTTGAATTACGTCATGACAGAGAATGCTAGTTATTAAACATGAACACATGCAAAAAGTTAGTGCAGAATGTTAGGTAGATGGGTAGTAATACAATTAGAGATAAGTTGAAGAGTGATTTTATTTGAACTAGAGTTGGAGTTGGCATCAACTGAGGATAAAATAAAATAAAATATCTTAGATGGTCTGGTCATATTCATAAAAAACCTATAGATGTGATTGTAAGGAACGGAGAATTACATGATGTAGATGAAATTAGAAAAGAGGTAGATGAAGACCAAAGTTGATTGAAAATGGTGAAGGTTTTTAAATTGTATAATTAAACAGAATATTTATTTATGGATAGACATAAATGGAAGAAAAATATTCATGTTACCAACCCACAGCAGGAATGTGGGATTAAGGCATTGGTACTTGTTATAATTAATGTAAATTCCACAATGTGTCTCATCACATTCCAATATTATTAGCAAAATGAACTCCAATATCCTGCATGCTTCTTATCATTCTTGAGCAATGGGGTTTATTTATCTGACCTATTTCTTGTACTCTATTTTGAATACATAAATTTCTAATAGCAATTGTGATAGCATGATAAGCATGCTAATCCCATAAATTACTGGTAACTTCCAATGTTTAATACTCTGCTTTTTAAGGAATTATACTCAAAATAGGTTGTGTTTGGATTCTCTGCTTGTATACCTATTTAACTTTTTGCTCTTTTCTGCCACAGACTTGGACTTCTTATTTCACATGTTCTTCCTTGCACGATACTGCAAGCTACTAGAAGAGAACTCATTCAGGGGAAGAACAGCAGATTACTTCTATATGCTATTATTTGGTGCCACTCTTTTGACTGGAATTGTTCTCATTGGTGGAGCGATTCCTTATGTTTCTGAATCATTTGCTAGAATTCTCTTTCTTAGCAACTCTCTCACTTTCATGATGGTTAGTGACTGAGGCTCACCCATATGACCATAGTTTTTGTTTTTCATTGGATCCTTTTTAGTTTGGCTAAGATGATGGTAAGCCTTTTTATGATTTTATTTTTGTTTTTATGTCCTATTCATGTATGGTTTTGGTTGACAAAAGTAAGGTAAGAATTATTTCTAAATTAGAATTATAGGGAAATACTTGAATGCTAAGGATTTAGATTAAGTAGATCAAAAATTGAATATATGGAGTGTTGGTTTAACAAAAATAGGAATAAGAATGAAAGTATAAATTTGATGACAATGGGATTTAGAAGATCAATCATATTGACTAAAACCATGTAATTCTAAACTTATGTCTAGATCAATTGTAATTCTCTCTCTTCTTATTTTGATTATATATTGACTAAATGAAATGATTCTAGGAAAAATATCATAATGAATGCTAATCACAAATTATGAAGTTGTGAAATAGAATTAAATTGATATTAAATCATAGTTATAGAGGGATATTTTAATGTTCGAAAGATTGTAAGGCTAAATATATGAAACACTAGTTCAGTAATGCAATGAAGAGTGACAAGGCTATAATATTAGTTGGAAAAAACATTGGATGACAAAGAAACATGTTCAAAAAGCAAGTGTAGTCATTTTAAAAAGTTTTGTATGTTATAGTAGTAAGCCCAATGGGCTTTAACCCATTTATGGGTTTTGTATATATATCTCTCTCTCTTGTACATTGTAATGTAATCAAGTAATCCTAATCAAGTTGGTATTAAAGCACTAAGTTACCCTAATCCTCGGCCTTGACTCGTTGTCTCTATTATAGTGTTGGCTACATCGAAACTTTTTCCCTAGTTGCTTGTCTCAATTTCGTCCAAGTTCTTTCCCTTGTCAAATAAAGGATGGTTGATATGTTTACTAGATGTCTACAATGTCTTTCTATATAGTAATTTGCTAGAGAAAGTCTACATGGAACAACCTCTTGGGTATATTGCTTAGGGGGAGAATCAAGTTTGTCGATTACGAAAGACCATTGACAAACTCAAGCAAAATCCTCAAGCACGATTTGCCAAACTCAACTTCGTTATGATTGCATAGGTTCAAGAATTGTGCTATTGATAACTCAGTATTCATTAGGAAGTGTACACTATAATTGTAGTTTATATTGATGACATCTTGTTAACAAAAGATGATGTAGCTAGAATTAGTTTAACCTAGGCTTTTCTTGCAAAGCACTTTGCCATAAAAGATGGGGCAACCATGGTGTTTCTTGGGTATTGAATTTTCCTACTCAAAAGGCAAGATGACCCTATCACAAAGAAAGTAAGCACTTGACATGTTGAAAGAGATAGGTCTTCTGGGATGCAAACCAAAGCAAACTCATATTGAGGCCAAACCTCAATTTTGGGATTCAACTTCAGAAATCTATAAAGATGCAAAGTAGTATAGTAGGCTTATTGGCAAGCTAATCTATCTTACAGTTACATGGCCAGACATCTCCTTTGCAATGGGCCTCCTAAGTCAATTCATAAAGGAGCCTAGATTGGTGCATTGGTAGGGTGCCTTGAGAGTCCTATCTTACATACAAAGGTAGTCCAAGGAAAGGTCTCATTTACTCAAACAATGGGCATCTCAATGTCATTGGCTACTTAGATTTCGGCTATGGAGGAAATCACGGTGATAGGTCATCTATCTCTAGATATTGTATTTATGTTGGAGGAAATTTGGTGACGTGGCGTAGCAAGAAACAAAATGTTATTTCTAAGTCAAGTGTTGAAGCAGAATACAGAGTTATGTCCCAAACAACTAATGAGATAGTGTGGTTCAAGTCATTTCTTACCGAATTAGGAGTAGAGGTATCAGTTCCTATGATCATGTACTATGACAATCAAGTCATCATTTACATTAGGAGCAATGATACCTTTCATGAATGCACTAAACACGTTAAGATAAATTGCCACTACATTCAGGAGTTAGTTGAAAAAGGTGTTATATGCACTCCCTACACTAGGCCAACAGAGTAACTATCTAATATCTTCACTAAAAGCCTTATTGTGGGGGGGATTCAAACTATTTTGTAACAAGGTAGGAATGTTTGATCTATACAATCTAGCTTGAGCGGGAGTGTTAGAGTAGTAAGTCTAATGGGCCTACGACCCATTCATTGGTTTTGTTTATATATTTTTCTTGTACATTGTAATGTAATCAAGTAATCCTAATCAAGTGTGTATGATTATTAATACTTTAATAGCTCAAATAAGAAACAAATTTCTTTGAATAAGGATTAGTGTTAATTGTGAATAAAATAAAAGTGAAATGTCTCAGTTTGTGCATTGGAAACTATTAGAGTATTAGGACCCATCTTTTAGTGTTCAAAAGGAAAATGATAGAAAAAGAAATTAAATGAATTTTCTTTATATTTTATCGTTCTTTTGGTTTTTTTGATTGGAATATAAAATATCTGCTTTTATGGCCATAAGTGGATGTAATAAAGGTAATGGAATACCAGATAAATATCTGAATGCATGTGTAGATAGTCTCTATTTTTATTAAACACTACAAATAAAATGTAATTTTACATAACTCATGAAATTCTTTATGTATATCTTTAGCTAAACTAATGCACAATTCATTAGCTTAATCTATCCTTTTTGACTTGAGAAAATGGTGCACTTGTATTTCAAAAAGGAATTGATATATTGTTAAAACTATATTCATCATTCTAGGGTTGGTGGAATTTGGCGATGTCTGAGGGCCACAACTTAGCCATTTTGGCCTTTAGGCACCCATGGAGCTTGGTAGGATGTTCCAGTGACGTTTTCTAGTGATACTTGTGCTAGATTCACATCATTCTACGTGTTTTCTTTATATTTTATTATTTTCCATTTTTGATTATATTTTCAATATGTTTGAGAATTTGTTATTTTTCACACTCAAAATTATTGTACTTGCAAATATAGTTTTTTTTTTTTAATGAATATTCAGATTAAACATGATTATTATTAAAAATATACATATAATATTTCTTTTGATTTTTGAATGTTTGATTTTTTCATGACTTCACGGTGTTTCTTTTGTTATTTACATGCCTTCTTTTGTTATTTATCATGCCTTGCGTGCATGTAGATTTTACTGATGGATTCTCATTTAACATGGTACATTATTACTCTTGCAAATATATGTTTATTGCTATAAACTTTTTATATGCTTGACTAGTTGCTTAGGCTTCGTTTGGTATGACTTCCATTTAAACCAAAAATCACTTCCAACGTAATGATGATGTGGGAGATTACCAAGATAGCTTTTTCAAAAGAAACTTAAAAAGATGTTTAAATAGATGTTTGATACAAAAAGTTAAACTGTTTTTTCCTACTCTCGGAGCTAAACAAGCTCCTATCAAATGAAGCCTTAGTTTGCTATTAAGAACTTTTAATGTGCTAGTTAAGAACTTTTATGATTCACTTTGACTTAGTTAAGTACTTATTTTGGTATTGACTTGTTTCTTGAAGATTTATTGATTTATCAACATATTTAAATCTAAATACACACACACACACACAAATGTATACATGCATTTGTGTGGGTGTGCATGCATGTGTGAGGCACACCTGGTCGTATGCATGTGCATGCATGTGTGAGGCACACCTGGTCGTATGCATGTGCATGCATGTGTGAGGCACACCTGGTCGTATGCATGTGCATGCACATGTGTTCATGAACATATGCAACCTTTATCCTTATATTACTTAATCCAAAAAAACCCCATGAGAAAATTAGGAAGAGTGGCAACAAAATTAGGCCAATCCAAAGGGGTATGGCAATATAGTGCCACTATTTAAATGGCTAATGATAATGAAAAAATTGAAAGTTACATGACATAATAGAGAATCAGTGTTAAATAGAAATAACTGGAGAGAAAGGATTAATATTTCCAGCTCAATACTTTGAGATCAAGATGTTACTGATTGTATGCTCTGTGCTTAGAAAGTCATGTTCTATGTTTTGTTTTCTGCAGGTTTACGTTTGGAGCAAGCACAACCCATTTATCCATATGAGCTTCTTGGGACTTTTTACTTTCACTGCAGCCTATTTGCCATGGGTTAGTTGCCTTGCTAAATTTATGAAAACCATCTGATTATGTGCCCTTTTTCTTGTCTTCCTGCTTATTCATAATATATTGAAATATATTAGTATATAAAATACATATATTATTGTTTACTTGTAAATATTTGATTTCATTTTTGGAAACTATATAGGCTGAATCTCATTAAAAGTATAAGTTTCTTCCAGAAACAGACTGATCAAGATTTTTTTTTTTTGATCAAGATGATTAGACCAAAAGAAGAGTACAGAAGGTAACCCAAAATCAGGATGGAATAAAAACCATCTCCCAAGAATGGAAAAAACTTAAGGTCTGCATCTCCAGCTATACTAGATCAAGAGGAGTAGTTGATCTTTGCATTCCTCAACCATATGGACCGGTAGATTGCATGCATTATGATCAAATCTTTTTTTAGCAGTGCAATCTTCAGAATGACATCCTCTAAAGTCTTAGTGGGAATAAATATTAAGTGTTAAAAATCCTTTGCCCCAACCTCAACCATATGGACCAGTAGATTGCATGCATTATGATCAAATCTTTTTTTAGCAGTGACATCTCCTGGAAGCTCATAGCAGGAGTAAATGTTACCGCCCCCCTTCCCCCAACCAACCAACAACAAGACACACTGGTACCAAGGTATCGTGGAGCTTTTTCCAACAATGCTGTTGAAAAGAATTTGATTTCATTCTTCCAAAAACTGCTGGGAAACGGCATAAAGTACATTTGATCCCCTGTTCCACTTGCTTCTATACATTTTGTTCACTAATCTTTTATGCATTAGAAGACAAACGATTTCACTTTTAGTGGAAATGTAACATGTAGATGCTTTTGTTCGGTTTGTAGGCAACATCACTTAATTGTAGGCATTCGGCTTCCACACTTCCCAAGTGACTTCTCTAGATTCTGCCTTATTTGTTCCCCTATCACCTCAGATGGTATCCTTGACAACATTGATAAAAACAATAAAAGGAAACCTATAGAAACAAGGAATCAGGTCTGGATTGAAGCAGAGGACTAAGGTGGTATTTGTGCACTGGGAATTCATTGGAAAAGAAAAAGCCAGAATTGAGAGTAGATTTATAGGGTGTTAGTGCATCCTAAAAATGCTGAAATAGAAATCTGGCATTTTCTAGGTATAAAAGTAAATTTCTTTAGGACTTTTCCTCCGTAAAACCATTCAAAATTAATTGAAAACTCTAAAGCAGCAGTAGTGCCTTTTCCCCCTAACGCCCCCAGTTGTTTTCCCCCTCCCCTTGAAGCATGAATTCGTTGATTTCTGGGCAACTCCATCTTCCCCTCAACGCCTGCAATTGTATTGCCCCTCTCCCCTTGCTGCATGACTTCATCAATTTTGGGTGAATCCATCTTGGCCATGAAAATGTCCATCTAGGAAGCTATTAGGAGCCCCATGTGCAACAATTGTAACAAGCCAACCATGCTCAGAGAGGTGTCCTTAGAGGAACAACACTTGCAAGAGCAAATATGTAATATTGTTGAAATAAGTTAAGGACGTAAGATTTAGTTCATTAATATCTAATTTAAATTTCTGCCATTTTTTACCATTTGCACAAGCAAAAGAGTTTTAAATTCTTTCATTCTCTATCACATGCACAAATGTTAGGAAAATAATGTAGTTGAAATTACTTTTCATCATTTTCCTTTTCCATTATTTTTCACATTTTCTTTTTTGACATTTTCCGAGTGTATAAACACCCTCTGAGTTGTTAAGATCAGTTGACTTAGTAGAGGTGATGAATAGTCAATTAACAATAATACTTTATTAATTTAAGAAGCACTTGAATCATTCTCAAAGATATAAATGAATATATACTAAGTAAAATTGTAACAAACTAAATTATGAAAAGAGATAAGAGAGTGAGAAATGCACAAGGCATTGACAATTGTTCACCTAAAATTAGGCTATGCTCACTTTTCAAGCTTACTGGTTAAGATCTACACTAATCTAGTGTTATTTTGTGCCAACACCTGATCATTTATAAATTCTTTGGTAAAATCTGCAAAGATCTTCCTTCTCACAATCCAAAAAACCCTCACCACAACCTAGTAATATAAGTTTATACAACAAAATAACTTACAAACTTGAAGCATTATTTCCCTTTAGGTTACTCTCCAATATAGCTGTAAATGTAGGAATGAAGCTTTCTAGTAGAGTGGGAAAGGTTTTTAAGCTCTCAAGGAATGTGAATGTTGTTGTGTAAACCTTATTAGGGCTAAATATGTATCATGTGACTTTTGTTCTACATCTTTTTCTCATTTTCCTTGTAATAAACATAATATATATCACTACATATTTATCATGAAGTTTTCTATTATCAAAACAAATTGAGAAAGACCTTCTTATCATAGATATGCAATCACTCAATCATAAAAAATCACTTGGATGTCTAGGCAATAGAACTATAGAAGCAAAAAAGGGTGAACATAAACATGTATTTTTTGTTAGTGTATGAATAGATGGATCCTTATATGGATTCCTAGTGTTGTGTTATAAGAGGGTTTAGTTCCACTTGGGTTTAGTGCATTAAGTTCTATATGGATTTCTAATGGATTCCACTCTTTGTAGCCTTCATAAATAGAGGACTTATGTTGTCTTAGTAAAATCAATCTACTTCCATTAATTTCTTGTGTTCCAACATGATATCAATGCTAAAAAGGAGAAAAAGAGGACTTATGTTTGGTGAATAATACTCACAGAGGCATAAAAAGTTTGAAAGACATTATTAACAAATTCTAAAGCATTGTTAGTATGCAAGCACTTTGGAGTAATAAAAAATTGAGTTTTTAAGATACTTTGACAACCTTTTAGTAAATAAGCCCTTAATACCTTGGAATAATCATCAACAAAGACAACATAATATTGGTAACCCAAAACAAACATGACACAACTAGAATCCTAAACATCACAATGTACTAAATCAAACATATTACTACTCTACACAAGTTGTAGGCATTTAAAAGTAGCACGATTATATTTTCCAAGTTTACATGACTCACACTCAAAAGGAGAAATAGAGATCCAAGGTAAAGTTTGTTTAAGTTTTTCTAAAGAGGGATGACCAAGCCTGAAATGCTACAAGGTAGAAGACTTTGTAATAGACAACAATGCAATCAATCCACATGGTGGAGTATTTTGAAACAAGACGTACACACTATTATTCTGTTTACAAACCAAACCAATTCTCATCCTCATTAGTAAATCCTGAAAGGTACAATGAAAAAGATAAAAGGTCACTAAGCACGAAAGTTGAGAAGTTATAGCACTAGTTGATAAAAGATTCATAGGAAAATTTTGGACAGAGTATTTGATCAAGTCTGATTTTAGAGGAGGTTTGTATAGTACCTCAACTAGAAACCCGACAAGATCGGTCATCAACAATGGTAACACTATGTAGGTTAGGTATATTGTGTAAACAACTAAAAGGTCTTTACTACTTGTCATGTGATGGGAAGCCCATAAACCTATAATCCAAGGATTATTTTCCTTAACTACCGTGGGTAATTGAACCTGTCGACCTCATTAGGTTTTTAAATGCTTCATACATGCTTTTGACTGGTCATGCAAGTGCAATTGAAGATTATTATTTGATTAAAAAATTACATTTATGTTAATGTTGAATTTTATTTCTCGTAGGTACTCTTAGGCTTTTCTGTGCTCGTAGGAACAAGCACCTGGATTGATCTTCTGGTATGTTTTCTTAACTTTTAGGTCATCACCATATTCCATTTACTAAATGAGTAATGGGTAGGAGATTTGAGAATCCCTTGTTGTAGGAAAAATGTATAATAAGGTCCTAATATGCATTATTAGTGCTAGGGATTCTAATCCTTTATTTGTGGATTTGTTATTGTTATATTGGGTGGCAATGATGGTGGAATACATTCTATTTATCATTTAGAAATTTATTGTTATTTGAATGAAGTTTGAATGTCAGACTATCATATATACCCAAACGGTGCCATTTTCATACATTCCATCCATCAAAACGAGGCTAAGAAACTACAACTAATCAATGTTACATGCTTTAATTATTACATCATTCTGTAAAGTTTACAATTGTTACAATGAATCAAAAATTAAAATAATTAAATGATATAAATTTAGAATAGCTTATGATATTAATTTGTTTCATAATTTTAACATCGATCCCAAATCATATGATGCATCGCATATGTTTGTATGTGCAATTGTGCACTAGGTTATATCTAGCCTTGAGCATTGTGTTGTGTTCTTATTGTGTCAAATAACCATACCGTCTTGTTTATTATTTTTATCATTTTTGTATAATATATTGAAATTATGATTGATCATTGAAAATGCTGTAAACATCATATATGTGAAATGATAAGTTAAAAGGTAATAATCAAACACATGGTAATACATTTTTGCATTGAGTTTTATTTTTATGATAAAATCATATTAAATTCTAACAATGTAATAATCATCATGTTAAATCATCTCGAATCAGTTCAATCGTATAATAATCTTGTCATAATAAAATTATGTCCATCATATAAATATTTCCAAGTAGTTCAAAAATTATTTTTGTGAATTATTTTGTTTTCTGTTTAATTATTGTGTTATCGTGTGGTGTTAGAGATTCTATGTGATCCTAGCTAATCTACACTTACAAAGAGAAATCAATGCACAACATGAATAATCATCAAAAAGGTTGCTGGCAAACCCATTATATTCAAATTAAGCAAGAATTCAAAGAAAATAACTAAATTGTCAACTTAATGTTCTATACAAAATTATAAGGCATCCTAGGCCAGGCACAAAGATCTGGTAAGAAAGTTTCGCATTTGAACCAAGGAATTCATTTTTTGATTTCATGTCAAACTTTGGTGAGTTGAAACAGCAACAT
Organism: Amphibolis antarctica; assembly: GCA_024699675.1. Classification (NCBI taxonomy): domain Eukaryota; kingdom Viridiplantae; phylum Streptophyta; class Magnoliopsida; order Alismatales; family Cymodoceaceae; genus Amphibolis; species Amphibolis antarctica. The sequence goes on along the minus strand of JAMKPZ010001710.1, from coordinate 22,852 downwards.
GTATTAGTAAACTTTTGAAATATCATCAACATTTTGATGGAAACATTAGGAAAGAAAAACACCATGTCTAAACTAAATTATTACATTGACATCGATTTTGATCTTGTGTTGACAAATTGAAAACACCAACATATGTCTATGTTTGTTTCCATGGTTCCAACATCCTATATCTTATTTTGTTTTTTTTTTTTGAATTTTAGCTTTTAAATGTTCAAACATCTTATTGTATCATAGTTATATCCCATGGTATTTGTACATAATTAGGGGTGGGTTTAGTAAATTACGTAAATTTGTATTGGTTATATGGTATTATCTATATATGGATGGGGTTGGCAGTGATTTTATCATTCTAGTTGGTTTTTTAGTGCCTATGGGGGAAATTACTAAAATACGTTGTGTAACATGATTTTGCATTCTTTATTTCTTTTGTGCTTTCTATTTTCTTTCATCTGTCTTTATTCTAGCATTGACTTTTCAACTCCTTTTTTCGAAGAAATTTTCGAAATTAGAAATTTAGCACTCAATATAATAATGCCTTTTATTCACACTTCATCTTCCTTAACTAGTTAGTTTGCAAGTCTTGTCCACGTCTTCTAGTAGAGAAATTTTCTTCTTAAATCTTCTCATTTTATTATGGATGGATATAAGAATTAAAATAATATTAATCCTTATTCCTTGGTTCAGGGAACTAAACAAGGCTAGGCCTGTACATTTTAGTACTCATTTCATTTGTTGTCGCTCCAATTCATCTTTTAATTGTTCTTCCCCACAAACCTTTTCTTTTGGTTCAGGGAATGATAGCAGGACATGCATATTATTTTCTTGAAGACGTATATCCTCGAATGACAGGGCGTCGCCTTCTGAAGACACCGTCCTTCATCAAATCATTGTTTGCCGATGAAGCTGTTGTTGTGGTTGAACCAGCAAATGTGAGATTTGCTGCTCCACCACAGGAACTTCGTCGTGATTGGTGATGTCCAAAGTGTCTGGATTGGAGCCCCAGTAATACATCTGATACCATGTTCGCTACCATCTCTTCGCTCCAGCAAATGTGGATAGAATGTTTCATGTCTAGGTGGACGGACCCGGCACGACCGATTCATTACAACACCGATAACAATACGCAAGGCTGGGTTATTAGGTTTCACACATTGGTCTCTGCAACCTTTTTTGTCTATCAAAGCCTGAGAAGATGATACCCTTTTCTCTTTGGTACCACCTACTGTAAGGTTTTTTTTGTTTTTTTGTTTTTTTTTTAATTTTCTTTGCAAATGATAGTCGATCTACAAATGTCAGTTTGTGCTGAACAATACAACTTTAGTGGTGTTCGTCGGCTGAGCTCCATTTTTTTTTTCTTGGGATCTTTCTGAAGTGACCAATGCTGGAAATTGAGTTTGATTAATTTGATTTGGAAATGTTAATGATACAGGGGTTTTAGTTAGACAACAGAATATTTTAGAGTTTGAAGAAAAAAAAACCCTCTGCATGGTCTTTATTAATTTAAACAAGTTTATGATGAACTACTCAGAAATTTATTATGGTATGTTTTGAAATAAAACGTATCTATAGAATATATTGATATTATAAAAGAAAGGGGGTAAATGGTAAGTGTTTAAAAGTAATGATAAAGGAAATAAAAACCAATTGAATAAATCGCAACCATAAAAAGAATAATGGTTAACCTAAAGTGGGTTAATCTACTGCTTAACACGTGACATTAAGATTTTCATTATTACTCTGTGTTTTAAAAGTTAGCATCTTAATCTTTACACAGGTACAAATCTCTTATACTTTTACACATTCAGTAATAACTTATTAACAAGGTAACGATAAAGTTCCAATCCTGTAAGTTTCACCATACCTTGGTGAGATAAGTTAGTCAATTTATGCACAATATACGAAAGTATAAATTTATTTTTCGTTTAGAGTAATGTGCACAATGAAATGGTAAAAAGTAGATGTAACGTTTAAAATATAACATCGAAACAATTCTTACAGATAAATAAAAATAAATTATTTAAGAATGCAGCGGCGAACAGAACTTTTCTTTTTGTAAATGACCGTAGCTCGTTTGAAATGTTTTGCAGCAGCACTCTTTTGGAAATGATGTGACAATAGTTGAGTAGTCTGTGTTTTCTTATTCAAGACTAACACATATTTATAGCCAACTTATGAAATACAGTTATGAAAATAAATTTAGTTTTTCAATTTAATTCAAAAACATACCATACAAATATTTTATCAAAATGTTAATATTCCATATCAGCAAATCATATCTAATTAATCTAAGAGATTTTCAAAATAAAATGACAACTATTCAATTTTGATATTTAAATTTAAAAACATTTTATATTAATTTAATAGCATTTCATAAATAAAAATTTCATCAAGTTTATTTCAAAAACTTTATATAAGTATAATTAACTAAATCAAATTTTTTTATCATATATATCAATTAAAAATCACCGGTCAAATATATTTTAAATTCAACTTGTAAAAACATTTCAATTTGAAAATATTTCGTCAGCAAAAATTGAAAAATAAATCAAATAATTACAATTAAACTAGATATTTATTCTGCAAAGATTACGTTTAAAAAATTCAATTTTACTCAATATTTTGATGGTTTAATCAAATTTTATGAGGTTATCTAGATTCTTCAACGATTTATCCGAACATATCTAATCATTTAACCGAATATACAATCGGTTTGACCAGATTTTGACGATTTTAAACAAGGTTTTAACCAAAGCATGCAATTTCGAGAGGAATTTCGAACCTGCATTCTTTTACATCCTTCCAAGTCTAAATAGAAATTCTTCAACCATTAAGACCACCACTTAGTTGTTCATATCAAAATAATTTTAGATACATGAGTTTTCTTTCGTTATCAAGACTAATAAGATAAATAAAATCAATCAATCACTAATAAAAAATTTTCACCTATCAAAATCACAATTAAAACATTGTCAATCACAATTAAAATCTTTTCCCTAACAATAATTACTAACATTAAATTTCTAAGAGGTGAAATTAACAATTTTCAATAGATTGGCTTATACAAGGGTTCTTTCTTAAGTCTCTATTAGTTTAAAATTTCTGTTGCTTTTTTTTGTGATGAGCGATTTGCTTTTCACATCATATTCAAAACATGAATCAAGAAATTTTAAATAGTTGTCAAATATTTTTAAATGTCTATGGCAAAAAGTACCGTAGATGCCAATATTGAATGGTTAGGATTTTTTCATATGAATCTGACTTTAAATTTCACGTGGTTAGGTGAATAAAAAAATTGAGTTAATTTTTATTATAGATATTATAGACACCTATGGTTCTCTTGAAAATATATTATTTGATATAATTATTGTGAGATAACTATTATAATGTTATAATTGTAATTATACCACCAATATTTGTATTGTATGCTTATAATATTATAATAATATATTTACACTAAACAATAAATATTATATGTTACAATTAATATAAGCCAACTAATATTATTTGACATTAGTATACTACCATTATTGGTACAATACTATAATATTGCAATCATGTTAAAAATAAATATTATTTGTTGCAATTAATACTAATCAATGAAAGAATTGCTTAACATCATTAAATATTATCTTAATGAGATCAAAAGGATGTTGTCATCATCATACAAATACCCTAACCAGAATCAAAGGCAAACTTCACGAGAATCTGCAATTTGAGCCAGTCCTATGATTCTGCAAAGTGAAGGACGTTAGAGAATCAACAAGATTTTGAGAAAAATCTATCATGGATTCATGAGTGTTCGGCACTGATCATTGTTAAAATACAAACAGCAGTCAGCGCTCTTCAAATGGATCCCAAACAATACCTACATGAATGGCGACCATTCTTTCAGATGTATTGCTTGGTAGTGTTGACAATTTCAACTTTCATCAATTTAAACTTTCCTTGATTTAAGATTTAGGATTTAGGATTTTGAGTTTAAAATTTAAATTTTAACCTTCAGGATTTAGGATTTAAGAATAACATCTACCTAAATGCCCTGTTTGTTCTCACTGCAAAACCAAACAAATCCAAAACACTTACTTTATTTAGGGTTTTGCTTGCATATGCTTGAAAAGCATCTATTGACTCTTAATGCCTGTAAAACACAATTTCCCGTGTAAAGATCGCCATCACTTAGTGATCGTTAACTAACCAAATAAGCATACCAGAAAGGAACCATATCCCAATAACATAACATGTATTTTGAGATATTTATTTACATTAATATATGTACACGTACAAGTTTCATCATTGAGTGAGAAATGATCAAAAATTCATGAAGAATAGCGACCATTGCTGTGGAACCATGCATCTGTCTCCATCAACGCTTTTCTAACTGTAACACACAGAACTACTGAGAATGAACCCTAAAAAGAAATCTCAAAAGAGGAAGAAAAGAAGAAATGTAAGAAATAAAAGGTATGCAGCAGAAAATTTCCAAGAATTACATGTATTCCATCCCCTTCTCTCTCCAACCATCTTTTTTCTCTCTTTTTCCCTTGCTAACCATTTCTCAGCTCAACATATTTTCTCTCCAACCATCTCTCTTTTCCTATCAAGTCATCTCTCTCTACCAATCTCTCTTTCTCTAATCATCTCTTTCGGGATCCTAAATCTTAAAATAACACTTTAAGGTGTATTGAAGACAGAGAGTATATTGGTATATATGAAATTTGTAAGCCCACTCAATACACCAATGGTTAGTCACTTAAGAGTGCTTAACTACATAGGCAGCATGAAAATGTTCTGTATTTTACATGTCTAGAGGGGAAATCGTGCTTTGCAGATACATGGCAACGTCTTTTTAGGATATGCAAGAAAAAAATTCTTATTGCTTAAGGAGTGATGTAAGGGTGTCAAAATCTAAAAGAAAAAATCGAATTACAATTAAAATTCAAAATCAGATGGATCCATGGAATACAGATTCAAATGTATCGTTAACATCCATTTGGATTCAAATTCAAATGTAGTAAAAAAATTTCGAACTCAACTTCAATTACTGATAATTCTTTTCATATCTATTCCATTTACACTGCTAGGTGGATGAGAAAATTCAATCAAAGGGATTCAGAAAAAAATGCTTAGTTTGTAAAAAAAATGACAACCCGCCCCTTTTTCTGGGAACTAAATTTTTAGTAAAATTTGTTAATAAGTTGTACTTGGAGAATTACTATGCGCTAAGATTATATATTTCGGTTGTATGGCAGCTTTATGGACTCTTTAAAAATCCCTGCACCGCACCATAAACAGGCAGGACTGGGGCTTTGGTACACCAAAGCACATCATATATGTGAAATAATAAGTTAAAAGATAATAATCGTAATCAGGGAAGAACTAGAGGTAGCCTGCAACGGAATCATATGAACTTGTCAGTAATAGACCATGGAATTAGATGCTTTGCATTATTGTTCACATGTTTGTATAACTTGAGAAAAAATGATCGATGATTTTTCCATGTTTCCCAAATATCAATGCTTAATATTGGTCGCATACTTATGATTCATGAAAAGTTAACCAAAAAGACATTTTCTAAATCAGAATACTGACCTTGCACAGGATGATTTCACTGGAAAATGGAATTTTTTCAACCATCATTGCCATTCTCCTAATAAATATGTTCACACCTAAGTGGAAGTTTGTGGTATTAGCCTACCATCATTGGTTGCTTCAAGATCATCTGAGTACAGAGGAGATGAAAAAGGAATTAGTTTTTTTCCAAGTCCCAGAAACAGGAAAACTAAGGATATACAATTGTGGGTGGTTTTTAAAACAAAAAATCCATTGTCCATAGATTTATTTATAATTCTAACATTTAAAAGTCATGAAATTTGAAGCAATCATAAGCAACAAACATTCACTTAAACAAGTCATCAGTTTTGATATAATGTCTAAGAGAACATGAGCTTGCTAAACACCAAGGTCAGTGAGAAATAAAAACAAAATCTTGTATTTACCTGTAAATTGTTTTGAAGATCCACGAAAGTAAAAATTCTTGCAACAATTTTATGATTCCTTAGCTATGGAATAAATGCTTGTTTTACATAGCGGAGAGCAGATCTCAACATTGCCCTAGATTTCTTGTCTGGAGTGCAACCAGAAAGAATCATTTCTTCATATACTGATGGAACCTGTTACAACATGACCACAAATCCTTCAGATTCATATTTACGTAATATGAATGGCAATCTTTAAAGAAAGGTGTCAGGATAAAAAAATATGATCACCAATTCACAGCAATCATCCATGTAACATTCTACACCTTACATTTTAACAAATTTCAAATTATAGGAACATTAATTTATTCTGTGATCACATCATATTATTTTCACATGAGCATCTCTATAAACACTATCATGTCATTTGGTTGATCAAGATCCTATAGCAATGTAATATAATTAAAATAAATTACATTCTTTAATTATATTCCAATCTTTGAATTTTTATAATTATAAACTTGGGAATTGAATTATAAAAATCAAGTTCTTTAGAACATCACTCAACTAATCAAATATGAGATTAAATCAAATAATTGATTCTTTATATAACCCAATTTATATTTAGTTACCAAACATTGTAATTTAGTTATGTACCTTAACTGCATTACACACCCAAACACCTATATCAACCACTCTGTAACCATATAAATATGATTTGATATGGGTATAGGTACAATATGCATACCCTTACACATTTTAACGGCTAGTAGACTTTTGTTCTTTTGAGCCATTTTGGTTTTTTTGATATTTAACCAGTGTAACTTAATAGTCTAAGGTGTATTTAGAAAATGGATTGAAAAATCAATCCGTATCAATGAAATATCGCCAATCCAACATCAATTTTTCAAGATGTTGACCCAAAACCCTAGGTATTATCAAAAATACCTTGGATTGAATAATTCAGTCTAGAATTGGTGTTGGATCAACAAATCATTTGATATGATGAAGTTTTTGGTTTGTCAAAAGTTGGATTGATCGATCAGTTGAAAGGATCCATCCATCCAATGATGAGTTCTCCCATAGTCCTACTTTTTCACCTTCACCAAGGCATTATCAATAGCTGAAATGTCTATCACCTAGCAAAAGCTTTGCCAAAAGTTACTTTTGTGACGATGCACAACAACCCATTTGGCTTTTTAGGGGAAGGTAGGCAGGTGACGAGCACGCAAGAGAAAGAAAAAAGGAAAAAAAGGTGAAAAAGTGAGAAAGAGAGAAAAAATAAAGAAAAAAAGAAGAAAAAAAAAAGTTACATTAAACTTATGTTTAAAAATACTATAAGTATTAAAAATCACAAAAATTCTAATTTTTTTTAAGAAAAATTATGTTTGCTTATAAATAAAAAATGGTGCAAGTATTAAAAAAAAATTTAAAAAAAGAAAGAAAAGAGAATAAAAAATTATTGCATAAAAATGGTGGAAGTATCAAAAAAATAAAAATTATGCTTTTTTTAAAAATTTTAAAATTTATGTTTGCTTATGAATAACATTCTTCTACTTTATTCTCACAAACTTTATTTTCTATTTTTTAATTAATTTATGAGAGATTTTTTTAAAGACATTAACTACATTATAGGAATAAAAATTTATAATTTACTCTAAAATCTTATACTTGATAAAACTTTTAATTATGGAGATTATAAAAAGTATCTTATACCATGCATAATCTTATTAATTAACTTGGATTTTATTGAAATGTAACTTAAATTTTAAATTGTTTGTAATATAAGTTTTTTCTGTCATTTATATATGATTTAAAGTTTTTCTCATATCACTACTATATCTTATCTAATTGATATTTTATCAATGATAATTACCTAAAAAATTTATTTAGGTGTTTTTATATATTTATCATAGCTTCTTTTATCTTATCATTGAGTTTTAAGTTGAAATTTAAAATATTTAGGTTATTTCCGCAAGAGTATTGTGTTTCCACCAATACAATTCTTCATCCTCAATATATTTCCTTTTTCTAGAGGACTAATCTTCAATATGATCCTATGATCTGAAACCTTGATTTATATCTCTTTCAAAGGAAATCTTGTATGTGTATCCATGCTTGTTGAGACACCCATCTAGGCAGTTTTTCAAGATTGCCTAGGTCCTAAGCAGCCATAAAGCTTATCATATGGATTTGAGTAAATCTAGTTAAGGATCCAAAAAAATCTAAATATGGAGGTTGTTAGGGTTTTTAAACCCTAAAACAATAAAAAAAACCTAGGAAAAATATATATGTATTTTTTGACATGAATTATGTGTCATTTATGAATATATATTTTGAAAACATATTTTGTATATAACTATATATATTATATACGTAAAAATACAGAAATATAATATATATAGAATAATAATGTAACATATATATATATATATATATATATATATATTCCAGAAGAAAAAAAATTAAATAGGGGTTCCCTTGGCTATAATCTGTCTGCCTTATTACCTTAACAACATCCCATAAGGACTAGTTATTCCTAACCGTTGATGGCTTTAGACAAGGAGATGAAACCTCAACCCTTGAACATCTAATAGGAGTCGGTAGCCCTTGCATCAATAACTTCAAGCAAGGAGATAAAGCCCTTGATCCTTGAATGATGTCTCATAGGGGTCAATTATCCCTAACCATCAATAGCATTGAACAAGGAGTTGAAGACCTTAACCCTTGAATGACATCCAATAGGGGTCAATCACCTCTAACCATTGATAACTTTGAGCAAGAAGATAAAGCCCTTAACTTTGAACAGCATCCAACAAGAGTGGGCTACCCCTAATTGTTGATAGCTTAAACAACATCTAACAAGATGTCATGAAAACTTGACCCTTAAACAACATCCAACATGAGCCACCACCCCTAACCATCAATAGCTTGAAGCAAGGAGTTGAAACCTTTGACCATTTAATGCAATCTAGTAGGGACCTATTGCACCTAACCATTAATACCTTTAAACAAAGAGTAGTACTTGATAAATGAATGGCATTCAACAAGGGCTAACCAACTTTAGTTGTTGATAGTTTCGAATAAGGAGTTGAAGCTTTTGACCCTTAAACGGCATCTAGTAGGGGCTAACTGCTCCTAACCATTGATAGCTTTGAGCAAAAGTTGAATCCCTTGATCCTAAAACATCTAGTAAGGCTCAACTAGCCCTAACCATTGATAGCTTTAGGAAAAGAGTTAAAGCCCTTGACCCTCAAACATCTGACAAAGGCCAACTGTCCATGATTGTCAATAACTTTAAGCAAAGAGATGATACCCTTAGACACCCTTGAAGGGATAAACCAACAAGACTGAATAGGCTCAGCAAGCCTAGCAATTGGTGCAATCCCATTACGTCAAGTGATGTGGAGCCAATTTGTATGATATGGCCAACACACAGAGTTGGCATGTGTAATAACCCGATTATTTTCCTACTTATATATGTATATTGATATATATATATATTTGTATAAAGGAACAATGGGAAAATAGTGGAGTTGTCAATGAGTAGAGGTGCCCAGCTACCATGAAAGCTAAGAGGATAAAGATTAAAAAAAAGAAAAAGAGAGAGAGAGAGAGAGAGGAAAGGAAAGTCACTCCACTCACCCTCACACCTTTCCTCTTTCCTAGGGCGAGAGACTGGCCAGCATGGGGAGGTAAACCCAAGAAGCTCCATCATCGGCAGTGACATCAAAGGGCCTTAAACTAAAGCCGTCTGTGGTAAGCTTGTAGAGAAAGAGTTGATTTGTAAAGAGCAACATTGATGGATCTTCTTTTGCTTCTGTACCACACGTAGGAGGAAGGGAAAAGGGAGGATCCAGGAAGGAGGACGGCTATGGATAGGGGTGGAAGCTTCAACCTTCACGCAGGTAAGTGTGGCTGCCAATCTATCATAGTTTTGCTGCAATGAACAAGAAGAATGAAAGGATAGATGAGGAGTTGTATAGAAAATGGATTTTTTTTCTAAAGGATCTAATTTGCTTGAAGAGGGTAAGGTGGTGGGAGGTGGATGGCTGCCTTCCTCCACAAGAACAAAAGGCCCAGGTGGCTCTTGCTAGTCACGTTTCACCACTAGGAAAAATATGGGCTGGCAGGGCCCACAACCACCCTCAAGTATGGGAGTGGGTAGACGGTATGAGCTACTTTAGACCAATCGTTTGGGGAAGGAAGTGAGCTTCACGTCCTCTCATTCAGTTGGGTAGTTGAGTGCTTGTTGAAAAGAATTTTCAGTAGCTCAACCAGCAGTTTAAGAGTGAAGAAAAGGGGTGATCAATGAGATAGTAACTGACCCCAAGCTCTAAGACCCTCTCAAGTAATGAACTAGAAATTTTTGGAAGAGAACTTAGCAAAGAATGAAAAAGGACTTGGGTATTTTAGATGGCATGCATGCAAGAATTAATTTAACTATTGATTACCCCTTGTTCTTTCTTCGTGTATGTCTACAGAAAAATCTGCACTATCAGGAAATCGAAGTGGACACAACTAGAAGAAACTGCCGTCAGACATACTTTTGTTGCTGCACAGGTTGCTAAACGACACTTTTTTGTGGAGATCGAAAAAAAATGGAAATTTTGTGCATGTGTTGTTATTTTCTAGGATGTTATCACTACATGTGCTTTCTCTTTCGAATGATACTGCCATGTATGTTTTTTTTTTGTATGTTTTTAGAAGTGTGAAACTGGACACACTGAAAAGGGAAAGCTCTTAAATGTTTAGAACATTTTAAGTGAATTTTAGTAACACTTCTCCTTAAACCGAACTGGACAATATAATTGAGTTCATTATCCATTTATTATTATTAAGCGGGTCGTGAAAGCATGGCTATTGTTTGGCTGTATGCACACTCTTTTGGGGACGGGAATTTAGCCACTTGCTTCAAGTCTTTTTTGCTGCAGGCGTGAAATCTCAATTTTTTGGGGTGGATGATGCATGGCTAATTTGCATGTTAAATTTGTGCACTCTCTTCTGCGTTTGTTGTGTCTGCTTGGATATGCTAAATGTTGAATCCTGCTGTTGTGGTTAAGAAAGCTACTAGTATGTAAGGGCAAGGCATGGAAGTTTCTGTTTTGAGGTCAACATGAACACTTGATGTGGTTTTATGTTGAATGATATGGTGGAAGTTCTTTCAGCTCGCGTCTGAATTTTATGAGTTTTATTATGCGTGTTTATGGAACATAAATTTATTTATGAGTTCTGGAAGTTATGTTAGTTGGGTTGTTACAAACTTACAGTTATACACACATAGAGATACATACATATGTATACGAGCAAGTGACAAAAATTATATAACAAAAACCAGAAAAAAGGAGGCCTGCACAAGCTGTAGGCAAGTTAAAGACCAAAAAAAGATAAAAATTGGTTTCACTAATGAAACCCCATGATAAAGGAAAGTAACAAAGCAAGGTTTTCATTGCACAAACAACTCAGACATATATAATGGAAAAGAATTTGGATGATGGCACCACATGCAATTTTCTACACTATATGGACAAGTTGGGGCCAGAGGATATTCAATGTGAAGCAAATGGAAGGAATGGATCGCTACGATGATGTAGAACAGAGCTTAGTTGGAATGAGGAATCATTGAGGCAGGAAATAAATCAGTAGTTATGTGGTGAAATTCTACTGTAAGGTATTCTAGGGTACTTTGTTGTTAAGATTTTAGATCGTATTAGAATCCATGTCCTTTGTTAGTGTCTTCTGTTACCGTCTTTCTTTTTCTTATGACTCTCTATTTGTTATTCAATTTGCCTATATTTTTTGTTTAGCCAGTAATATTATTTTTGTTTCCATTTTCAAAGAAAATACACATTAGAACCACAAATAAATCAAGAAGATTTTAAGATAATCATTTACCTGATCATATTTTTCCACCCGTATTAGCACTTTCATCAGTGTGGTAAATGTCACAACATCGGGTTTTATATCCTAGAATAGAAATTGTTTAGTTGTTGGAAAAAATCAATTTTTAGCACTGTGAAGCATGCATCAATAACAACATACCAAAAGCTTACATTTTCTTTCATATATTGAAGTACAGCAAAGGCTTCTGCTTCCCTTCTATCCTCGCCAAATGCATTAATCAATGAGTTAAGGGCCAAAACACTAGGCCATATGCCATCAGCTCTCATCACCCTAAATATATTGACAGCTTGCTCAGACAGCCCCTGCAAAACACTACGTTTTAAAAGTCATATGTTGGAATATTTATAAGTTAGCTTGCCAAAATTAGTTATTTATTCATTTTTAAGAAAAATAGTTATTTATTTATCTGGAAAAAAAATATTCTAGTACCCATGGAAATACAATAGTGTTTTTCAAAAATTTGAATTAAATGCATGATTCACATGGTAGCTTCTTTCAATAATGCCAACTTAAAGAATGCTAGAATCTAAATTAAAAACACTAAAGGGAAAAGGTTGAATTGTATAAATTTTTTGGAAACATCAGCTTATTTCCAAACATTAAATCAAAATAATCATGACCAAATGGACCTTAAGAGCGTAATTCATTTGCTCTTCCATGAAGTACTAGGTGGAAAACAAGTAACGCCAAAAGTGAGAATCAAAGGATCTAGGAGATTACTTTCATCCATGGTTGTTCAGCCAATCCATATCTACCAATTAGAATCACAATTGAAAGAGCACTTTTCTTGTTGTTCCGACTCCAATGCCATTTGTAAAGCAAAGCACTATGACATCTATGATGAGCCTAAAATGGAGACCACCATTTTTGGTAGTTTGCAAACAACGTATTTTTATTACCAGTGCTTCTTTATTTAATGAGATGCCTTACCTCATTCCATCCTCTTCAACTAGTATAAAGAAGATTATATATTCAAGGTAGCTAATACGGGAATTTTAAACACGTGTATTTACCTTTTGGGCATAGGCATTGACCAGAGCATGATACATTGTTGGAGGAGGTTTTAATCCTCTAGCTTTTATAAGCTCTAAGCACTCAATTGCATCTTGAAACCTCCCTGATTTGCCATAAGCATCAACCAGCGTGGTATAAGTAACTGTATTAGGTAGCAGGCCCTGTGCATGCATCCTGGTCAACAGATCATTCACCTCCTCCCATTTCTCTTGCTCTCCCAATGAATTAATCATGATATTGTAAGTTGTAGTGCAGGGCATACATCCTTCCTTTTGCATCTCCTGAAACAGATCTTTGGCTTTATCATGCCTTCCTGCTTTGCAATACCCATCAATTAGCGTATTCCATGTGACAGAATCAGGCTCTATTCCGTCCAACTTCATCTGTTCAAATGCGTCCAATGCATGGTTAAGGATATTATATTTCCCAAAGGTATCAATCATGACATTGTAGAAATGTCTATCTGGGAGAACCCCATTCCTCCTCATCTCCTTCCACACCAGGAACGTCTTCTGCCACTCGCCCTTGTCCCTGAAGCCAGCCAGCATTGCACTAAACACGTAAGTACTGGGCTTCAATTCATTTTCGTCCATGTTCTTGAGCAACGTCATGGCATCACCCCACCGACCAATATTTGTGTACGCAGAGATTAGCAAACTGTATGTCCTCTCATCCGGCAACACCCCATGCTTGCACATTTCCTCGAACACCTTCTCGGCACCCTCCAAAGAATCACTCTTGACGTAACCTTTCATCAACGCATTATAAGCTCTGGTCCTGGGCATCAATCCCCCATCCCTTAATTCCTCAAACACCGCCTCGGCCTCCTCGGTCCTCCCCAACGCCCCCAAAGCCAACACGACCGCAACCACGGTAGCAGACTTGGGGCTCAGCCCCTGACCCTGCAGGACCCCAAGAAACCGCAAGGCCTTGTTGGGATCACCCGCACGGGCGTACGCAAGAATCAAGTCATTCAGCAGCCTGCAATCCAGCTCGATCCCGTCCAACTCCAGCTCCCGACAGACCTTGTCAAGAAGGGAGGTATCCAGGGGATTCCTGAACCGGATCAAGGACTTCACAATAAGACTGTAATTGACATAATCCGACTGGAATCCACTGCGCCGGAGGCGGGAGAGTAGATCCAACGCCTTATCGAGGTCCCCGGCGCGTGCACAGGCAGAGATGAGGGCGTTGTAGGTGAGGGGCGAGACGGGGGAGGGAGACTGGTGGGAGAGGAGGAAGGCCTCGTACAGCTGGTTGGAACGGCCGAGGGCGTGGATGAGGACGGAGTAGAGGAGGTCGACGGAGTAGCAAAGGTTGTGCTTGTGGAGCCAGGGGACCAGGGCGGAGGCGTAGGGAAAGGTGGACGGGGTGGCGCAGAGGGTCTTGAGGAGGGCGTGCCAGTGTGGGGCGGGGACGGCACGGTAGGACTCGGCGAGGCGTAGCTCCAGCGGATCCAGCTGAGCTGGGGGCGACCGGGGCGTCGATGCGGCGGCGGTGGAGAGGTAGTGGAGGAGAGGATTGAAGTCGTAACCGCGGGATTCGGCCGGGACGACTGTTGCGGGTGTGGAGGTGGCAGAGAAGGCTGGGTAGTGGTGCTGGTGCTGGTGCTGGTGCTGGTGCTCCTGGTGACGGCGGAGGGCGGCGGTGGCGGCGCAACAGCAAGGGAGTCGTGGAGGGAGGAGCATGGCGACCAGATTTTGGATATGGCGTTGGGAAGCGAGTGCGAGTGATTTTTCCACTGCGAGCGATTTTTACAATTACTCCGATTTCTTCGCATTTTTAAATTTTTTAAAAAGTTATTACGTTAAGATAATTATATTTTAACTTTTCAACTACTAAAATAATACTTTAATAATTTTCAAATATAATTTATATTTAAAACTATTACAAATATTTATCGTATTATTTAACTATACCGTCATCTTAAACAATAATAAAGATTACAGTTGAACCACATTTTTTTTTTAAAAAAAAGGTAATTTTTATCGATAATATGTCATACGAAATTGATGTGTTTAAAACACAAGAAGTATTTTTAACTGTAAATGAATATGAGAATATCAATCTTCAACAACAATGAATTTATTTTTATATTTGTTAAATTTTAAATTTTGGTATTATAAATATTATTAGAGTATAATAATATCGATGGAAGTCATGGAACACATGTTACAGTCATCTTGCACGCGAATCAAACCATTTCTTACAAGCATACGGTTTAGAGGGAGAATGCACATACGAATCTCAGCCATCCATCTTTACGTTGACGAAAATCTCAGACATCCATTTTGAATGCTTACACAAAAACTTTTCTCTGATCACAGGTAACACTCCATTATTGAGCAAGAAATGTTAGCACAGCGCAAGTCTAAAAACCATGAACTTTAACTTGCCCCTTCATCACGAGGTCCTCCTGAAAAAGTTAACAAGCATGGGTTGATTAGAAAAATGAAAACAAAGAAGAATGCAAGATCACACGAATTCTAGAGAAGCATGTAAAGATTCAAGAGAATGGATGCAAGGTGATTTGTTTTTTTTTTTACCTTAATAAGGAAATTGTGCACATTCTTCCTTTGATCCCCTTGAAGTTGGATCAACTGCAAAACCACATTTGAGATAGGCAATGAGGTGGGTTTGAGATAAGAAATGGATTTTACTTGCTTCCTTACAATTTTAGTTAAATTTCAACCACTGATTTTCAAATGAAAAAACATAATTAATGAATAAAACTTGTAAATTTAATTATGTTGCAGATTATACTGTAAATTAACTGAGTGCATTATTAGATTTTATTTTTACATGAATGATTGAAAAAAAAAAATCAAGGGACCTTGATGAAAATGGGAGAAACAAAATTAAGTTACCTGGCCCAGTTCAGGATCGTATAGTATTGCACCATTACAGCAGAACTCTTTCTTCAGGTCCTTTACGATTTTTGAAAAGTTGAATTTTTCACCAAGTCCCTGAATTGTGGTCAAGCACTTTTTGCCTTTGCGCTGCCGCATGCGCACATGCACATATGAGAGGCCAGTATCGAAGTATTGGTTGGCCACATCAGCGAAAGGATCTACACAGAGACAGTGTGGGAGAAGATTATTATTATCACAAACAAATTGGACTTCAAAAGCTAAGATTTCCTTTCCTGAATATTCAAATCACCGTTTACTTAAATATCATCAAAAGAAAATTGATAATTACTCATATACCATTCAAAAATTTAAATTTATTTACATCACATTATAAAAAAAGCGAAAATATTGTGTTGGTGTCTACAGAAATATTCTTCTGTATATGATAGTTGTTATTATTTTTTTAATAGATAGGGTTTCCCCTCAAACGTAAAGTTCGCTTGTGAACTTATGAAGGAATTTTAGGTATCTATGGGAATTTCTTTTGAGTGCTTATAGTAAAAATGATCTCTCACAAAAATCTTTGTTTTACTCTTATGTCTCTACCATTACATCTCCCATGGTTGATTCACTAATTGAAATATGCAAATAACACTAACATTTAAACAGAACTTAATCATGAAGATATTCAAATAAGACTTACAAATTTTTATGGCATGCAGGCAAATTATCAAATTTTTTATGACATAATAGTAAAAGATCCTTTTTTATAAGAAAAACTGCCACTTGATTTTGTAATTTTTTCCATATTGTTAAAAATGAAAAAAAAGAAGCAAAACCATATATCGTTGCAAACAGAAAATCCAATTGACCAGAAACATTTTTTGGTCCTCCATCTCATTTACCGACCTCATGAGTTTGATAATATCCTACTTTATTGCAATGGTGTTTTCGTTGTACATTTTTACAGATCTCTGTATAAGTTACCAAATTAACACCTTTTGATAGCATTTCTGTAATATTTATGTGATTTTTTAAACTAAATTGAATGATGGCATTAATAGCAAACTGCATCCTTTCCCAAAGAAAAACTATGAACCAAAGTGCATGCTTCCTATAGAGATTGTCATTTACAAATATGAAATTGAATAAAAATGCCGTGATGTTTATGTTTAGGGCTTATGCATAAACAGATGTGATTTCTAATTAGCTCAAGCATGAGAAAGTTCAATCATCTGTGAAAATTATCGCCATTCAGAATACATGTACATGTAGTGCTTAGGACAACATACCGAAAACAGAGGGAATGTCAAGCTCATGCGTCGACATGAAATTTGAGTTGCTTGGAATGACAAACGAAACCGCTTTTGTTGGTGTTCTTCTGCAATAAAACTGGAAGGGATGAATTTCGACGAAGAAATTACAAGCTGCTAACTAAACAGAGGAGACGATCAGTGCTACCAGAGGAGACGATCGGTGCTACCAGAGGAGACGATCGGTGCTACCAGGGGAGACGATCGGTGTTACCAGAGGAGACCCGATGAAGGAAGCCTTCGGAAAAACCTGCAGCCCAAGAGCAGAGCAGAGCCTCCTTTTAAAGTAGTAAATATTCAAATTTTTGTTGACTCCGACTAGCCGTTATCAAAATTTGCCCGTCCCCTCCCTCCCCTCCGTCTCCGTTCTCCTCGTTTTTCCATGCGACGGTTGCGGAAAAAGCGCAGTTGCGGTGGCGAAATCGTGCAGCAACCAGCGAAAGGCGGCGGAAGCAGCGGCAGCTGCGGAAGACGCGGAGACGACTCCCGACTGCGGAAATAACGGTGGAAGAGGCGACAGTTGCAGGCGAGACCAACGAACATTCGATGACCGACGGAAGAGGCAGCAGTCGCAGACGGACGACTTGCGCCGAGCGGCGACGGTGCGGAAGACCCGGCGAATTTGGGGCGACCGGTGTACAGTGAGTCGGACACCGCTCCTCCCCTTTTATATTTGCTTTCTTTTTTTAAAATTTCTTTTTTACTTTTTCTAAATAGTAAAAATATTGTAAATTACTTTTTAAATAGATTAATTTAAAATCTATCAACAGTAAATATTACATTTTTAAAAGAATCTATTTATTTAAAATGCAATCTTTACTAATAAATTTTAAATTGATATATTTAAATCATATAATAAAATAAGCACCTATATTTACAGTTTCATTAAATAATTAAATGAACTATTGTGTTTTTTGAAATCAATGAAAAGGAAATTTTGAAAAAAATTTCATTGTTGAAATTTTAAAATCTAGAAATGAAAAATTTTATGAAATCATCTGTATAACTTATGAAAATATAGAAAAATTTATATTTAATTTTAAAAAATTTAAAAATATTCTAAATTTTTAACATCTCAATAAAAAATAATTACCAAATTTTTCTTTTTACTGATTTTTAGAAAACACAAACCCCTTAAAAGAAAATAAAATCAAAAAATTAAGAATAAATCACAGTAACTCGTAAAAACACCATAATTATTTGTAGGCATAACTGATATATGATAATACTGTAAGTTATTATTATTTAAATACATTAATTTAAAATCTATTAACAGTAAATATTACATTTAAAATAAATATTTACAAAATAGATTCATCTATTTATTTAAAATACGATCGGTCATCTTGAAAATATCAAAATTTAATTCTATCATTTTCGTAGGTATAAAAAGATGCTTATTTCAATTTTTAACTTCAAATCTTAAAAAAAATCAATTGCAATATATTTTTTCATGTCAACGTAAAGAAAAGAATAAATATATGATTTTGAATCTGCAAGAACATTATAATATTTATATGTGATAATAGAAATTTGTAATTCTTATATTTGAACTTTTTCCTCTCTCGCTGATATTTTTGAATTTTATATTAATTTATAACCGATACATAAATTATGATGCATTAAATCTAAATTAAACGTTTATCATTTTATGACACGTACATAAATATAAGAATTTTAAATTTTATTATTTTTTGCCACATGCATAAAACTAACGATTAAATTAAAATTACTTTTTTTTTCCTTTCCTTTACCTTTTTTTTTTTCATTTTCCTACTTTTTTGAGTAAACAAACGCCATTGAATTCTACCATTCTTATTCAACTTTCACCGAGAAAGTAATTCTTCGCAAAATAAACCCTAGTTGTACAAATAAATATTAGGGTGTATTTATTTAATTAAGTGTGCTTTTTGAGATTTTTTACTGTTGTTCTAAAAGTAGATTTAAGATAAAGATTGTCAATGCATTAACTCTACACAATAGAGATTTTTTATTTTTATTATTCATGCAATTTATTTTAAAAAAATAACTTTCCAACGAACTCTTCGAAATTTATTATATATTAACAAAATTTCAACTATAATAAAAAAATTATATCTTCTATAAATTCCTATAGAAAATTGATTATATAGATATCATATTTCACACGTCATCTAACCTAAGGGTAAACCTACATTTAAAGTAACAATAAAAATTAAAAATACTCTTGAAAGTTAAAAATGTTGTTTGTAAATATAGCCAAAGTGTAGATCTTAAATGAGTTTCTTATGCAACATAATTTCATATTTGTTCATATTTGAAGTAATTATTGTTTCAATTTCAAGTGTGTTTTTGTTAAATTTCAGGTTGTTGTATTGCTAAGGTTTTGAGTTCTCCGAGGGACGATTCAATTGCATAACTTTATATTGCAGATTTTTTAAATAAAAAATTAAAAAAACTTAAAATTAAATACTTTATAAAATTAATTTTTTTATTATAAAGAATTAACTCCCTAATAAAAAACCCTAAAAAATGTCGACTGTCGTCGTCTCCCCGAAAAGAAAACCCTTGTGCATTCCCCCGTTTTGTCGCCCGCCCGAACTCGTCGCCCTCCGATCACCGTCGCCCGCCCGATTTCCATCACCTGCACGAAAAACACATCTGTCGCCTACCCAATATCAGCCTAATAGGCACATCCATTGCCGATCTCCTCCACATCCAGCGCTCGCCTGATCTTCGCGCAGCTGAACTCTGCCCCCGATCGGACTTCGCCTGATCTCTGTCGCTCGCCCGATCTCCACATCCATCGCGTGCCTGATACCGACCTAATCGGCGCTTCAATTGCCGATCTTCACATCCGGCGATCGCCTCATCTTCGCGGCCGATCTCTGCCCCCGATCAGACTTTGCCTGCTTATAAAATTAATTGTTGAAAATATTCATATATATAGGTAAAATACACACCACTGTGTGTATTTTTTTGGGCTTAAATCAATGATTAGATTAAATTTAAATTTTTTAATAATTTATTTAATCAATATAATTTTAATATCTCTTCTTGCGTATACTTAAATTTCTGACATCTTTGGTGGCAACATCTTCCTCCTCACTTTTAATATTCATGCTAAGATTTTTGTAGAAAAGAAAAATCTAAAATACTTTTTGCATTGTTAAAATAATAAAAATTTAGAATATTTTTAATTTTTTTTAAATTAAATATAAATTTTCTTAATTAAAATTAAATATTACTAAAAAATAATTTTAATTATATCACTTGAGTATGCAATGCGGCATTTTCAGTGTTAAAGTCTCAACCACCCATCCAAAGTTTGATGACACCTCAACATCATCATTCAATTCATAGACTGCGATTGCAAACCTTGTTACCTCCCATCCAAGCAAGGACATGGATGGGAGTTCGAGAAATTGTTACATGCTTTTTCTTGGAAATCAATTTTCTAACACATAAGCTTTGTTACTGTTGAGTATTTTTAATTTTCATTGTTACTTTCATATTTTTTTTAATCTAATTTTCTTATTATTTTATCATCGTATCTTCTGTTATATCAATATTTATATATTTTAAATAATTTTTTTGACAATTTAATTAAAATAACCAAATATATACAGTTTTTTTAAAAAAAATAAAAAAACAGAATTGATAGAAAATTCCGAAAAGAAACAAAAATCTAAAATTTTCAAAAATAAATCAAAAAAAGAAGGTTGTAGGAAGTTTTAGTAGTGCTCGGAAGAAGTTCAGATGGTGTTGAGAGGAAGTTTTGGTAGTACTTAGAGGAAATTATGATGGTATTGAGAAAGTTCAGGCAATATTGAGAGGAATTTTTGGTAATGCTAAGAGGAAGTTCCGATGATACGAATTCATTGAAGGAACTTCCAGTAATGCTTAAAGTGATATTGAGAGAAAATTACATTAGATAGCATGTGTGTTCAAAAGAAAGCTTTCACCAAAAAAGTAATGAAAAATTGATTTTTCCCACTCCAGAAGTGCATGAGCTGTAATGTATATAATATTTGTAGTTAAAGTTGTTATAATGTTAATAAATGTAGCTACATCGTATAATATAGGTAACTAGAGTTATGAAGGTTAACTTATAAAAACTTCAAACAAATACAATTCTATTTCTAATTAACTTACAACTTCAACCAACTCTAGCTATAATACAAGTGCATGAGCTAAAGTCGAAACTAAAGTCCCAAGCAAATGTAGCTATAAAGTTCTCTAATATCTCAAAAGTGAAATGTAAAGTATTTGTGTTAAATAATGATTAAAGTTTCATCATTTACAAATGCGAAGAAGAGATAAAGATTAAAATACATCAACCTAAAATTTATCCACATTGAAACTTACATATCAATTTCAATATAAAGAATTATAAGGAAATGACACTCTAGTGGTGCTACTAGAGTGTCATCCTTAGGACCTTAGTGATGAGTTTTTAATCGAAATTTCACTTTCGTATAACCAGAATTTCCTCTGCGTATTATTGGAATTTCATCTTCGAACAACTGGAACTTCCTCTGCATTACTAAAATTTCCTCTACGCACTTCTTGAACTTCCTCTGCATCATCGGAATTTCCTCCAAACACCACCAGAACTTCCTTTGCAACACCAGAATTTCCTCTAAAACATTGGAATTTCCTCTCTGAACCACTAGAAAATTTTCCAAACATTATCGAAATTTTCTCTTCACATCGCCAAACTTTTTCTGCATCACCAGAATTTCCTCTCTGAACCACTAGAATTTCCTTGAAATATCACTAAAACTTCCTCTGTACCACCAGAATTTCCTCTATACACTACTTGAATTTCTTTTACACCATCGAAATTTCCTTTAAGCATTACCGTAACTTCCTCTAGCAAATCTGCATAACTAGAAATGTTTTCTAATAATGCCACCAGAAAATCAACTCCCATAATTAAAATATATTTAGTTAATAAGATTATGCTGGGAATTATGAAATAACACAATAATGAGTAGCTCAACCATTTATACTTTACTCGTGATATTTGCAAAAATTGGAAGTATTAAATGCTAGATATAAAGATGTGGTAATTATTTATATGTTATTTTAAAATTCATATCCAATTCTATATAAATATCCTTGTATTGCAAGAAAAACTGGTTTTTTTTAGAAATAGAAGTTAAACAAAAAAATTAAATAAACTATTAAAAAAATGAAAAAAATTTATCATATATAAGTAAAAATTTTAAAATAAATTTACTAAAATAATATCTTAATAATTAAAAAATCTCTCACTAAAATTTATAATCTTATATTTAAAATTTTGCCTAGCACATTATTTTAATATAATAATATCTAGAGAGAGAGAGAGAGAGAGAGAGAGAGAGATCACACTTTAAACGCCTGTGTGATGAGATGGAGAGGCAGGCAGTGGAGAGGAAGGGGAGGAGAGGAAGAGGGAGGAGAGAGATTTGGGGTGTGAGGGAAGGTAGAGAGGAAGAGGGGTGGATGAGGAAGACAATGCTTTGTCATGTAGATCGGTAGGTGGTTTCTTCGCTTTCAACCTCCCCCCTTCCCTCCAAGTTGCCTCTTTTGTTTGTCTCAGCAAATTATTTGCTTTGCACAGAGATTGCATTGCCCAGGTGGGTTCTGGTGTGGTGCTGTGGTGCCACCCTGCAGATCTTCACCGGGAGGCCTAGGTTTTGGGTGGTGGGTTGAGTTTAATATGCATTGGAAGAGTAAGGGAGGGGGAGGGGGAGGAGCCACTCGTGTTGTGACGACGAAATGGATGGTTTTGCTTTGCATCGGCAGCTTCTGTGCGGGCCTTCTC
>JAMKPZ010001709.1:0-50467 GCA_024699675.1 Amphibolis antarctica | reverse complement strand
CAATTAATGGCTTTTTTACCATTTTTGGAACATTTCTATTTTTTGATAATTTATGCATATATTTAATTTCTTATTTCTAAACTCACTATGCTAAAAAGGAAAACATAATAAAATTAAATTAAACCCAGAAAGTATTATTTATTTTTAAATAAAATTTAATATGTGTCATAATTATGGATATTTAACTAATTTTTGTACAGATTACTTTTAAAAATAAAACATAACCATTATGTTTTAGATCATCGAGAAACCAAAGATTTTATTATTATTTTCATACAAAAGAACATGCATCTACAACTTCAGACTCCTTTTCCTTATTATATTGCTGCTAGAATCAATTCATTTTCTTTATTGAAATTTGCGTTATAATTAGTTAAAAGAAATTTTTTTTATTTATAATACTATTATAAAGGAAAGAGTAGACGGAGCGAACCAACATTTGGTACAAATATTCCATAAACCTTTATTTAACAAATAATTGTTTAAGATTAAAAGTGGAAAAGACAATGAGAACATCAAAGAGAGAAAAGGCTGAAATCAAAAAAAAAAGTACGAGAGAAAATAAGAGAAAAGAGAAAAAGGACAAAAATGCAAAAAAGGAAAGAAAAAATGAGAGAATGTGTAATTTGCATAGAATATTATATGTGCATTTTTCTTGTATATTATGGTAAAAAAAGGATCAGGAAGATGAAATTTTTCGTCTAATTTTTGCATCTAATGTACATCATAAATAAATATTAATACTTGTAAAATCAAAAAGTTATAATTAATAATAGAAATTTTATATTTATTACGTGAAAATTTGGCCATCATTCACCAACAAGGTCTTTTAGTGTTGGTCATAACACATGAAAATTACAGCGAAGACATGTTTCCAAAAACTCTTCGATATACATGAAAGCAGTGAATAGTTGTTTCCATATTTTAGGTTTCATAATAGTTTATAGATCATTAGGATGTTATAAACAATTTCTTTTCCCAATGTAATATGCCACTTGTACCCAAGGTTCCAATATGATAGCATGACTCAAGATGATTATAAATGAGATCGAGAATAATATTAAGATTCACATATAGGCATTGCATAAAATATAAAAAATCAAGGATCAGGTGCAATTAAATTGTGTATGTGAATTAAGAAATACCTTTTGTATTGTGAATTTTGTTAGACTCAACCTTGTGAATTAAGAAATACCTTGTGTATTTTATCACAAGAAATATAACAAAATTTCTTGATTTTTTGTGAATTAAACTTGTGTATGTTCACAAGTAGTGATTTTATAGTCAAGATCAATAAATACCTTAGGACATAATTTTAGAGTAGAGATATTTAAACACCCAGAAACTTCTTAGGTATCACATTTGACCATGCAAGGGAAGGACAACATTGTCTTACATAGAATATACAATAGAACTACTTCAACTTGTGGATATTTTTATTGGATATTTTTATTGGTTATTTACATTATTTACATTTGCATTCATGCTTACATTTACATTATTTTTATTGGTTATTTTTGAAAGCGTGTAGTTGTAAGAAAATTTCTAAAAATTTCATAATCGAGTCATGGATAAAACTTAGATTGGAATGCAGAGGTATTAATTACAAGCTTTTTTAAGGAATCATTTATTGATAGATAAAAATAATTGAATAAGTTGAATTATTATATTAAAATAATTTTGTTATTACATGGATACTATACAGTACATGAGAGGAGTGATACAATTTATTGAATTTGCTAATATTCATGGATCTCATGATGGATTGATCAGGTGTCCATGTTTGAAATGTGTTAAGTTATTCTTACAAGATCCTAATGTTGTACAAGAACACTTATTTTGGAATGAGATTTTTCAAAATTACACAACATGGCGTTATCATGAAGAAGTTGCATCAAAAAAAGTTCAGATTCTCAATGTAGCTGCTAATGATGCCAATGTTGTAATAGATCATCATGATTATGATGATTTGAATGAGATGTTTGAAGACATTAATGACATGGTACAAGGTTTTGAAGAAAGACAAGAGTGTTGAAGATGAAAATGATAATGTCAAGGCCTTTTATAATAGTTTGGATGATGTTAACCAAGAGTTATATTCAGGACGTGAAAAGTATATAAGGTTAACTTTTATAGTTCAATTGTTTCATATAAAATGCTTAGGCCAGTGAAGTAACAACACATTTGATATGCTATTGGGACTACTTAAGAATGTCTTCCCAATGACAAATTTGACCAAGTAATATGTATGAGTTAAAGAAGATGATTAAAAGCTTGGGTCTTCATTATGAAAGAATAGATGCATGCAAGGATGATCACATTTTATTTTGGAAAGACAATGCAAATTTAGACTCATGTCTAAAGTGTGGCAAATCAAGATGGAAGACCAAAGAAATCAATGTGGACCGTCATTATCTCAAATATGTATTAAAGAGGTAAATTAGTATTAAAATTTCTATGTTATTATTGATTGTTTATATTACAATGTTTTTGTTAAATGTTTTTTCATATGGGCAATGTATACCATATATGTAAAATTACAAACGACGCATCTATCTTGGCTAGATGAATGTTATTAAGTGAAGATCCTAATAAAAGGATGGGGCGAACTTCTCTAAGCCTAGGATGGTGTGAAACTCTAATTAAAGTTGCTTTGAATCATAATGCACCCTTATTACGGCCTTAAGGAAGAAATAAGAGAATGAAGGATGTAATAGGATCTAATATTGCATAATCTTGTAGTTTGATAAGTATATTTATTACTGTTATAATTAATTTATTACTTAAAATTTGAATGATATTTATTTTTGTGTTATTGTTTATTATTGTTGTAGGTGGAACTTGAATGAAGATAATTAATTCAAGGTAGGATATTTTACTAATTCACTTGTAAAATATTTATTTTTGTGATATTGTTTATTATTGTTGTAGGTGGAACTTGAATGAAGATAATTACTTCAAGGTAAGATATTTTACTAATTCACTTGTAAAATATTTATTTTTGTGTTATTTTTTATTATTGTTGTGGGGCATTAACTTAATAAATAGGGAGGCTATTTTTTATGTTGACATTTATTTGAAATCAATGAATTTGTTGTCTGATGTTCTATATTTTAATTTCACAATTTTATACATTAAGTGACTTCATGATCTTCAATATGCACCATTATATGTATTCTTCTTATTAGTGGATTAACACCTATGTATTTTTGAAGTTCAAACATGAGTGCAATTTAGAAATCAGTTCCTACACTTGAACCCGTGTTTAATCAGCAAATATGTAGTTAACCTGGGCATTAAAAGCTTGGTTGTGTGTTTTTCCTTGTTAACATGTTTTATGACCTTTCATATGCACCCTTGTTTGCATTTTTGTGATGTAGGGTTAGAAAGTTATGAATTTTCAAAGGTATGCTTATAGAATACAGATCAATTTCTGCTCATGCATGTTTATGAAGTTTAAAAATCTGCTCTAACTTAAGACCGTGAACATTAGTTAGCGTATTTTTCCTTAAGAAAGAAATACACAAGTTTTCCAATGCATTTTCTTTCATATTTTTTTGAACTTTGGATTGCAAGTTAGAATTTTTCCAATACAGATCCCCTGTTCCAAAATTATTCACACTTGGAGTTGATAGGAATGTTAGCTTAACCATTGTGACAACTTATAAGTTGAGTGATGAATGCAAATTTTATTCCAGGAATAGTTCCAAATATTGAAATGCATTTGTGAGGTAAATGTTTGAATTTGAATTAATTTCGGAAGTATTCTTGTGTTGATATATCTAGTTTTAGTTAGTAAATGAATGCAAATTTTTAGTTGAAGTAATTGCAGAAATTTTTTGTTGTCAATTTCTGTGTATGCATTGAAATGTATTGTGCTGAAATTTAATTAACTTATGCATTATTTTCTCATATCTTATGTCATGCTCTCATGTGGTTATGTTAATCCTCTTTTATGCATGTATCCATCTTACACTAACTTAATAGTTTTTAATTTTGTGCAGGATGCTATTACTTTATACAATTTTCATGTATTTGCTAAATTACTCTCCGTGGAACTGCAGTTGGCCAATCTCTCTCCATAATGCCAGACATCATTGATCCAGAAATCTCCAAGGTTAAGTTGTTAGGAATGAAGGAATTTTCATTGTTAGAATGTAAATACTTTTTTTGTAGGGCTAGTTGAATGTTGTTTGGTTATTAAGTATTGATAATGTATATACTTTTGGACATATAAAATGATATTTCATTTTATCAATATATGAAAAAGTAAATATGTGAATGTATATGAATTTTTGGTATGTAGAATATATTTTTTTTGAAAATATTTCATGTATGAAGAATATTACAGGTACATGAATAATATTATAGGATTTTAATAAATTATTATAATTTTTTTTTATTTTTTAATATTATTTGTGACAGCCATTGTGATGGCTTTATTGGCTGTCACAATTATTTGTAACGATTTTTAGCCATTACAGAGTTTTTTTTTGCCACTAGAAATTTTTTAAATGATTATTTGTGATAGTTATTGTGGGTATTTGAGACGATCTAAACCGTCATAAATACATTTTATGCAATGATTTTTTTAACCATTACAAAGTTTTTGTGATGGCCTTTATTGCTACGGTTTGTAACCGTCACAATAGCTATCACAAATACATTATTTATGATGGTTTTTGAGATTTTTGAAATGATTTTGGCCATCACAAAAATCCTTTTTTCTTGTAGTGTATCATTAGTAGGTTTTAATTTATGAATATTAATAACTATTTATTTTTATAATATTTATAAATTTATATAATATTGTTGTAAATTATTAAAAATGATAAAAAAAATAGAAAATAGAAAATATCTATTTTATTACACATTAAAATATTTCATTATTGATTATATACAATTAGATGATTATGACTATTTGTAATTTAAATATTTCAAATATTTTTTATTAATTAATATTTTCATTTTTAATATTGATTCTTTACAATTACACGATTACAACTATTTTAATAGATTTTTTATGCAGTGACTTTGGGTAGCATGCCGGGAGTAATACACGTTCACCGATCGAAGTAAGAGAGAATCGATTTTACTTACTCTGAGAATACCATAGTGGGTCTGGTGAACGTAGCCTAAGGTATCATTCACAAGTAATTTTTTTTAGTTTTTAAAATTATTCTTAACGTTATTATTACTACGTAGATTTTAACATATAAATTTTTATCATTCTAATTACTATGTATTTTTAATTATATTCACGAAACTACCTTCTTCAGCTCTACTTAACTCTTAAAGCTAGCTAGAGTTCTCCCCAAATGTACCTTAAATTGGTTTAAGACTTCGTTTAAGAATGATGTTTTCAATGATTTTTATTGTGTAGAATATATGTTTTAACAAACAGTATAATAAGAATAGAGATTTTCACCGTAACTGATATATAAATAGGAAGAGATTTTTTTATCTTAAGAATCATGTTGACTTAAAAAAAGTGAACTTCAGGCATTTTTTGTATGAGATGACTATAAAAGAAAAAAATTTAAAATTTTCTTAACCATAGATAGCTAATTTTTCAGATTTTCTCACTTCTTCCTTGAGCAATTAATTTCAAAAAACTTTTATTACCTTTCTTGACTGTTTTTAGTTATTCACGGTATTAAATTTGACTATAGTAACGAACTTTTTGAACTATCACTGTAGGTAAATCATGATACGCCTTTTAGACCATCACAAAAAGAAAACGTGATGTCCGTCGTTATAGGTTATTTGCAATGAAAGACTGTTTAGGTCCAAAAAGAAGCAGTATTTGCTGTTATAAGTTATCTTTAATGATGTGTTGTATTTGTCAAATGCATACATAGACTTATTTTCCTACGTGTAATCACTTGCATTTCACCGCATAAGCTGCTGCATGCACCTTGCCTCTTGTTCGGGTAGCTCGATCGGATGTATTTTTTATTACCATTCTCATGTTCTTCTAATTAATAATTTAAGTGATATGCATTCTCACGTTACGTTCCTAGCTACTAATTACTTATATGGTCCACATGCACCGTACCGCTCTTGCACTGCATAATATCATATCCATGTGCATCACTCATTTACACATTTATGCGGTTCATTCATAATTAATACACTTGTGCATTATTTCATTCACATGCCTCGCACACCTGTAGTTGTAGCCGTTTCCATTACGTAATTAGAAAATTTTGATATATTGTTGTTGATATTGAAATTTCTGAAGAATAGTTAATAAGAAAAGAAAGTAACATTTGTACTTTTGAAAATAATAAAAAATAATAAAAATTTTAACTTATATATTATTTTTCATCATTTTATATCTTTTTTTATTATTTTCAAAGACACAAATTACCCTGAAGAAACAACAAAGATAAAATATATGAAAATATTGTCATGTTAATTTATATTACGTACGAGAAAGATAATTTTTGAATTAATTGAAATTACTTGTATTAAAAATTTTATTAATTTGTATTGACGCTAGCTGTTGAAGTTTTATATAATTAGATATTTGTACTTTAAAGATATTCATATTTTGATTTGACAAATTCTGCTTACTTTCTTTGAAATTCTTTTATATACAATTATTCTTAAATTTGCATGATGCATAAAAATAGTCATAAAATTTTCTAACTTTTTAATTCCATGTCCTTTTAAACTTTTAAAATTTTCCTTTCTTCACTTTCCGTGTGCAAATAGACTTTTACCTGAGAAAGAATGTTAATTTGCTTGTATGTTGTTTGTTATTTACATGACACTAAAAAATAAAAATGATATTTCAATGACATGTAAGAAAAAAAATGTAAGCAAGTTCATATTTTTAAAGAACACGTAAACAAGCAATTGAACCAAAAAAATCACATTTTCCTCGGTTAATAAGAAGACATAATTTAATAAGATTTAAATTTTATGGTTACCTACTTCAAATTTTATAGAATATGGTTAATAAGAAGATGCGATTTACAGAATATGGTTACTTTTCAAATTTTACAAAATAAGGTCACTTATGACATGATGTATAAATTTTAAAATAAGTATCACTATTTCGTGAATTCTACTAAATGCACTTAAATTTTAATTAATACAAGTATAAAATCGTAGGATCTTTACAAATTGAATTCTTTTTTTTTGACAAGTTTTAATTAGATTAATTATAAATAACACAAATGTGAAATCATAAGAGGTCAAAAGTACGAAATAGAGTTTAAAGTTTCAAATGAACAAATTAAATTACAAAAGACAACTAAAAGAGTAAAAAATCTATAAATAAAAAGTCGACAGAAGCCAACAACAATTTAGATGTTGTTGGGGTATCAATAAGATTAGCTCAGAAATTTTTTAAAATAGAATGTGTAAGAGAAGAAAGAGACAAGATCAATATTCAGAATTTATTTAGATTCATCGTCAAAAGTCAATAATTCTAACTTGAAGATAGTTAAATAAAAAATGTAAGATAACGATAGACTGCTATTTCAATAAAAGTTACGAAAAATAAGATAATTACAACTGTTCCAAATCTACCGTAGAAAAACAAAAATAATACATCTAATAGCCAAGAGATTAAATTTGTAAAAAGAAAGAAACATAATAATTGGGAAATGATTTAAATTAAAAAAGGGATGTTTGGTGAATTATTGGCAAAGATTCCACAAAAGTTTAGAAAGAAAATTATTTGATTTGAAGATCAGATTTTTTTTAATTAATTACTTAAAATTAATTAAAAAATCGAAACATCAGATTTTTATCTGAAGATCACGAAACCACAGTTACGATCGTTTCATACGTGTGATGGCAAAAAGACAACTACGGGAAGTCAACAATCCGTTTCCCATTGTGACCCGCCTTTACCTGAACGTCGGGAAACAGTTACTCCATCCGACGGTCGAGATTGACTCTGCCGGTTATCGCGTAGATTTTGTGCGTGCGTTCGTGACGGAACACGACGTTATAGTGGGCCCCAGTGCCTCGGAGAAGAGATTTGCCATGAGAAGAAAAACGGCCTGCAGTCCACCAGATGGAGGTTTCGTCTCTCCTGGGGATTAGGAGGGGGAGGAGGGGGAGGAGGAGGAAATCGGAGGTGGAGAGGAGGAAAGCGATTCCGCCGCCGGAGATGGCGGACTACTATTGTTGGATCCTAATCTCGATCCTTCTCAGGTGATTCGAAGTTTTTCGACGGCTTGGCTGTCTATTTTCGCTGCAGCTTGCTCGATCCGAATTTTTTTCCGCTGGATCTGTGTAGTTTCCGCTAGGATTCGTGGATTGAACACGGTTTTGTGTGGTTCTGCTTTGGATGCAGGCAGTGAGGCTTTTAGGTGGAGCAAGTGTTGGTAATGTCGTGCGACGGGGACGAGAAGAGATGGATTGCGGCGCTGTGATGAACTTGCATCGCGTCAGCTCGATCGTCCGGGAGATCTCTCGTGACCCCTGTCTCAACCGCTCGCCTGTAAAGGTCAGTGGTTGGAAGTACTTCAGCGTGAGTTGAAAGTGCTGCACTGATTTATCGTTGTTTTCCATTTGTTTCTAGTTGCTTGAGCTAAAGAGTGAACATGTTTAATCTCCAAAAGCTGGAGCTTCCGTTTCTATTCACTCTTTTTTTAATCGAAATCGAGTGTGTGCTGTTATCTGAATTCACAATAACTAGGTGCTTGTTCTCATTTAAACGTTCCAAATGAGATTTGTGGAGTGTAAACAGACTGGTGAGATTTGCGAGATAGAGCATTTTGGCACATTGTCGTCCTCCACTGTCACGTAATTAGAAGTTTTAGAAAGTAAGGGAAACTATGCACTGATTGACAGAATACAGATTTCACATTCATTATATCTGTTTAACTAGGTTTTTACACTGATTGTCACATGATGCCTTATTTTTTGAATGGCTGGTTTTTAGTGATAAGTAAAAACCATTCTTAAGATGGATGCATGGTTTGTTAAACAAAATAATAAAGTTCCATGATCAGAAGCTAAAATGGAAAATAGACCTATCCTTTAATTTTCGAATTTTCTCATGGAAGTAGCAATAATCTTTTGTTCAAGCAACAGTTAGTGTTATAAATAATAGTAAATTGATCTCATACAATCATGTATTGACTATACGTGATTAATAATGTTTTTTCGAGAATGTGTGCACACGATGTTTTGTGATGGCATACATGTATACATGATTTATAATAACATTATTAAATGTTGTTATTGTTTCCATTGATTTTTTCACATGTTCTAAAGATTTCCACTAGGATGCTTGATTCAACGTCATATTTGTCTGCCATGGTTAGTAGTCAGTACCACTCATGTTGAGGATGTGGATGTGATACTCACTGGTCTAGTCACTGTAGATGAATCACACTTTTAATAATTTTTAAGATGACTTTGGCCAATAAGTGTGCTTAGCATGCATCTATAAAGACTTCTAATGTCAATTAAATGTTTGCCACAAAGACTTAATCTAATGTGACCATATCTTCAGCTGATTATGAGAATTTTTGCAGTTATTGTGAAGTATTCCATCTTAAAATCAATTAGTAGTGAGTGGAGGGCCTAATGTTATATAAGCCTAGGTCTTCTCTCATTTTTTAACAAATGTGGGACTTCTACTCAACATGCTTTCTTACTTGTGGCTTGGTTATATGTTAATAAGTGCCCACACCATGAATCTAACTTTGATATCACGTGAAATATTATATCTCAAAATCAATTGGTAATGAGTGAAGTGATTCATCATATATTAGCCTAGGTTCAGTTTACCTTAACTGATGTAAGACTATTTCAATACTTCTCATTATTTTTGGCTTATTTTATACCTATAAATTTCCTTTTCATCTAGATTAGGTGAATGCACATGAATCTAATTTGATACCATATTAAATATTTTATTTCAAAATCAATTGGTAGTGTGTAGAGAGTCTAACATCATATAAGCTCAGGTCTTCTCTCTTTTTTAACCAATATGAGAATTTTTCTCAATAGTTATAAGCTACTTTACCCTTTTTCATTGCCTCACTACATGTTTCATGCCATTGCCACATGTATCTATGCTCTTGTAGCTTAATCAGAAAGATTTTAGATTATAGGCTTTGTGTTTTCAATTTGTTAGGTACTCAAGACTATTTGATCATTCCTTCCAATTTGTCTACTATACGCTCCATTTCTATTACTTATGGTTGTAGTGGTCTTGTTTCTAGAGAAAGGGTTATTCAATCCACTTGTCAAATTATTCAAGCATCCCTGTTTCCATTAGTTCCATTACAAAAATTCTTTGCTGTTTTATGTGTTTTTTTAATCATTTTTCATAGATTTCTAGATATATAGATGTGTAAGAGACTAAGAGGTGGTTTGGACCATGAATGTGGTCAAGCTGTGCACTAACTAGATTGTGATATCTCAAAAACTATTTTTTTCGGTTACTCTCTACAATTTATAACTTCTAAGCATTGTAGTCTTGGTTATCCTTCTCATCTCTAGCATCAGTAAGCCTTGCCTTGAATTTCAATTCAATTTGTTACTTTGTGAGCCATAACATCACCATGATACCTATCTTTTCAATAAAATGCCATCTGTTAAGATTGGAGGAGAAATTCCTTTGAAGAGGCTTCATTCTAATACTGAATTATTTTATTTTGCTTTCAAAAGCATTTGGTTCTGTTGTCTCTGGTCAGAAATTGTTTTTCAGTCTTGATAAGTTGTCAGAAATTGTCTCTTGGTTATTTTTGTGTTTAGAAAGACTATTATTTTGATTATGTACCTACTTGGGATATTTTGTATCTTTTGATGTTACTTATAGGTCTTGTGCCAATTATGGTGCTATTGATAGTCCTTCTGAAAGTGTTCCTTTTCCTCATCTTGTTGAGACTTGAGATTGATACATTATGACTAATCTGTGAAGAAGGACCCATGTCAAGCATCCCCCTACAGTTGTATTTTTGCCAACAATGGCCACAACCATCATAGTAGCAAACCCTACCAAGCCTTCTCCATCTGCATATCTCTCTCAGGTCCTGTTCTATGTATTGCCATTCAGGAGGGTAAATGTCTATTAATGTTTGTGTTATTTCTCTTTTTGTTTTTTATGTTCTTATTCCATGCTATGATTTTGCCATATCCGTCTTTTGTTTTTATTCTCTGAAAGTACCAAGAATCACCTTGCCTTTCCATTGGAAACTTGTCATGAATTATGAAAGACAAGCATTGTTAGCTTTTAGCATGTGGAATTTGGTAGTTCACTCTATTGGAACCAAAATTGTCATTTGCAGATGAGTCAATGCCTTTAAGTACATGACAAATGGATTTGTAGATAGATGCAAAGCTCGGTTGGTGAACTTATGAGGATACACATGGATTTGGACAATTGATTGGGGAACTTATATACTTGACAATCACTCATCTAGATGCGTCATTCATTTAATGCATGAACATAAAATGGTCCATCGGCAGGGTGTTCTACATATGATAACTTACATTAGATGCATTGTAACTTACAAAAAGAATGAAAACTTATAGCCAAAGTTTAGATTCATAGTTTACAGAGGAAATTCAAAATTAACCTCAGAATACTATACATATCAGGGGCAATTTTATCATGTTGTGAAGTAAGAAGCATGGTGCTATCTCTTGATCAAGTGTATAGATACAGTACCATTTTATGACTCAAATAAGTTGCAAAATGATATGGCTCCAATCCTTATGCACCATAACAATCAAACAATAATTTTTATTACTAACAATCTTATATTTCATAAATAAACTACAATAGCTTAATCGGTTAGGAGTAGTGGTACTTATAACTCTTACTATGGTTTGAATCTTGATGGACATAAAACCACAATTATCAAGAAAAACAAACTAATATTTATTAAGAGGATCAAACAATCAAGTTTGACTATAACTATGTACATAATATAATCATGAGAAGGATCATTGCTACTCCATATATGCTACCTTTAAATCAACTTCTAGATATTGCCACTAAAATATTAGGTATTTGAGTGTTTGAGTTTCTTTGTAACAAGTTAGACATGATTGGTATTTATGTTCAATATGAGAGAGGAGTGTTAGGCATGATTGATTATTAAATATTCATATATTAGAACATTCTTAAGATTCCTTATACATGTAAACTCATTCTTAGTAATTCAATGATTGATATTTTCCTCCCCTATTTTATGCCGTCTCTATGATTTACTACTGAAAAGGTAGTAGTGACTATATGAGCCGTTGCTGCAACAGGTCATATCATGCTAGTGTAATTGGCTAAGTCTTCATCTTCAGGAATCAATGCATAGCACTTGATTTTTGCTCTATGACTTATATAATACAAACCAAACAAGAAACTTTCTTGATGATAGATAAATAACTAAAACATTTTTTTGAAAAAGAATGAATCTTACTCATAAAATACATTCAGAAATACACAGGAAAGGATTGACCAAAATGGTCAATTCAAAATAAACAAAAAGAATTATATCATTAGATCCCAGAAAATAAAAGTTTAAAAGTTTTTAATTGAGTAATTACGTACCTCAATGTTTTTCAACTTGCATTGTATCTGGATATCATGGAACTGCGGACTATTCAAGAATTGTCTTATTCTTTTAATGATGTTTCTAGTTTTGTCCTGGGCTATGTATGGGTGCAAATCCTGTAATATTGTGCCATTGCCTCTATTTGATTAGATTTTTTTTCTTTCCTTGTATTTTGTGAATTACGCTTGATAATTTTTAAATAAACCTAGGGCATCTTCTGACCCTTGCATTAAATAAAAATTTCTTTACCATTTTTGAGAGGCTTTAGAGTTAAATCTGTGGAATTGTTTTTCTACAGGGAAGCAAAACACTCAAGCCAGAGAAATGGCAATCTATTTTTGACAGTGATGGGAAGGTTTCTGGTTTTCGAAGGGCACTCAAGTTAATCATATTAGGGGTATGTTGTGGCACCTTTTCCCTTGCTAACATTGTCTGATTTTGTTTTGTATTTGTCTTTTCTATTTCTGACCTAAAATTCACCTTCTAAACCTTCAATGTTATGTATTTTTCTTACACAACAAAGCTATTATTCATCAATAAAGCATTTTTGGCCATGTAAATAGGTTTTTTGTGTCAATAATATCAGGGTGTTGATCCATCTATAAGGCCTGAGGTCTGGGAATTTCTTCTTGGTTGTTATTCTTTAAGCAGCACTGCAGAGTACAGACGTCAACTGAGGATTGCTAGGAGGTATTGGGTTTTGTCTTCCTAAAAATCAATGTCCATGCTCTTCTTTGCCTTTTATCTAACATGCAGTACCTAGTTATTTAGCTTAATTTTATATATTACTTTGGTGTATTGTTGGATTCACTTTCCATCTGTATGTGAATATGGATAAGTCTATGCAATGTTGTGTAGTTTGTTTCTATGTCTCATGCGAATAGACAGAGACTCTATATTGCATGGTTGAAATGGAGGATATTTGTTAAGATGAGTAACCAAGGAAATTTTCAACTCAAAACCATAAGTAATATGGTCACATTAATGACCGGAATTAGGTGAACTTCGAATATAATTGAAATCCAAGACACAACTTTGAGTTTATTTTGTCTTTTGTAATATACTACGAAAATTAATGAACACATGTAAATAAATAACTCTTGATCTAAGTTAGCATTTGGATAAGATTTTAAAGGGCGTAGATCCTGAAATTATTGATTATACGTATAATTTGATATAGGGAAAAATTGTTAGATTATGAAGTACCGAACATAATCTATTTGAATGAGAATAGATGGTTCTCGATTTTGACATGAAAATTGATAGTTAAATGGCAATTATACTCATACATATTTGATACCTTTAAAAGTTTGAATATTATAATAATATTTAATATAATTATTAATGTGAGTTAATTATTAGAATATTATAGTATTACAATTTTAATCATACTTCCAATATTAATATAGTACAATTATTATATTATAATATTATTATTATAGTAAACAATAAATATTATACATTATAATTAATATTAATAAATGAAAAATTAACAATTAATACTATTTAATATTAATATAATACTATTATAATATTACAGTTTTACTAAAGATAAATATTATTTGTTATAATTAATGGTGATTAATGAAGTAAGTCTATATAATTAATATTATTTAATATTAGTATAATAATAATTGAATGATATTTTCTAATCATTATTAATATTACTATGCATGGCCTCATGATTTGACCTCTTTCTAGTTGACACATCTAGGATAGGATATGCATGCAACAAATAAACAAACTACTAAATTGTTATCTTATTTTGATAGCAAGAGAATGAATGCTTTGTTTAAAGCCCAAGGAGAGTCCATATTCACCCCAAAACCTAGGTTAAAGGGATAGGGGAGAACATAAGTCATCTTTGGTCTTACAAGTGGTATCAAAGTCTAATTCAATTCTATAAGAACTTGCAGGCCCATGACATTTATGTGTGTGGATGCAAGCTATCAAGTGCATGTGCACAATGGGCGTGAACTACTCGACATGGACATTGACTACAGGGGTGGATGGGAAGTCTAATAGGGATTGATGGTTTAAGGCTTGTTTGTACACATCAGAAATTTAGGAAAAAGAAATTTAAGAAAAGGAAAAGGTAAAGGAAATTGAAATTTAGGAAAAGGAAAATTTAGAAGGGGTGTTTGTGTGTCATGGAAAACTCAAAAAATCATATAAAACTTATTTATGCATGTTGGAGAAACAGATCAACCAAAATTGATTGTGGTGATGAAAAAAAGGCAATGATGAAAGAATCATATTTCAAAAAATCTACAAGTGATGATGAAGAAAATAAAGTACCTAAGTTTGAGTCGTGAGCGGCGACAGCAGACTCGACTGCGATGATGGTGGTAGGAGCGGTTAGGAGAGAATCGATGCTTGCACTGACAATGTTGGAGACACGAGAGCCTCTCGGATGGAGGAACAGGCAAGACATGGTGAGGACGGTGGAGACACCCAGAGCAGATGTAGGGGCGAGACATGATTTTATTTCCGACAGATCATGTAGAATTTCATATGGGGGGAGAGAAGTAAATCTGAAAAAATCCATTATTTATACTATCAAAAATTTTAAATTTTTTTCCCAAATTACTATCCTGCACAAACACCTCTAAATCCAAATTTTTTTCCCAAGTTTCATTTTTTACATTTTCCTAGAGGTGCACAAACCCACCCTTAGTCCCGTATGATGGTGAGTCATTCATGTCTTGTTAAAGTAGAGGAACCTTTTCCCCTTTAACTTGGGTTTTGAGAAGAGCATAGACCTTTCTTGAGTCTTTTACCTTAATTAAGTGAAATGGAAGGGAGGAGATGCCTAGGCACCCATCTCAACAATTACGGTCACAATACCATAAATATTTGATTTAATATATAATCACAATCACATATCATAAAGTACTTATGTGTTGGGAAGAGAACAAATGATTTATCTAGAAACATTTTGATAAAACATACTATAACAACAAGATAGAGACTTTGGGCAAATAAGGTATTTCACATATTATTGGGATTCAATAAAGTTAGTATTATTATTTTACATTTGTTATGCCTTTTAACATTTTCGTATATGTTAAGAGTAACCAAAACTAAAAAAAGTATTGATTGATGAACTCTAACTTCTAAAGACCCACATTGCCATTAAGGATATCCATGGACCCACATTGGCAGTTTTTTCCTTTAATTTTGCTTCATGAAGAGTTTTTTGTAGAAATCAGCAGCCATCTGTTCAGCCTGCTCACCATCATAGACATTCTCCTCAATGCTAATTATACTGATTTTATTAATATGTCTTCCATTGTTAGCGCATTTGTGGAAAAAGCTAGTATTATTATTCTCCTCTTTAAGCCAAATCTCCCTGGATCATTTCTGTCACTTAACACCAATTTTAAAATCAATGGCTAGGAAAGGACATGCTATGACAGGTCGAAGGATGGTGTGAAATGAGAGGGGGTGTGGTGAAATTTCCTTTTGTTTCCCAACCTTAGTGCTTGGAAATGGATGGGACGTTTAGCTTTTATAATTGGAAATTTTTTTGTTTCCAAAGAAGACATAGGGAAAGGAAATGTTAATGGACAATTGTCCACTTTCTTTCCTTTTCATTGGAATCTAAGTACACAAACCAGCCCTAGGTATATGTTTGGCTGGGTAAGATTCATCAGTTCAGTTCCATCATCTTTTATTCTATTCTATTCTTCTTGTTTCTTGAAGAAAGCTGTGGTACCCATAAGTACTTGGTTGTTCAACAATAAAGGATCTCTATTTTATTTTTTGGGTCTTGTTCTTTCTCGAGATAGTTTTGGTTGAAATTCTAAAGATAGGGCATTTAGGCATTGTGAATGAGATTAACATGTGGATTTGACATTATTGGCATTCTTAGCATAGAGGGATGATACAAACTTGGAATCCACCAAGGAATTTTGTTTAGAATCCATTAAACAGAGATACCCACACAAGAGAAGCCATTTGCTATCAATAATTATGACCTAGGAGACCAAACAATGCCAACATAGCTTCTTCACACGGCGACTCTTAGATAACTTTAATATCTTGCTTTTCATATTCTACATCAAGTGACCCTTCCTTTGAGAAGCTCGACCCCAAGCTTTTGTCACATTTGTGCTCTGTGTCGGGAGGAAAATACTTAAATAGATTAGTCACATTAAAAGTAGTAGATATGGAAAAAGAATTGGGGATGTCAACAATGCAAGTGTTGTCATTGACCTTTTTAATAATTTGGCATGGTCAGTATTTCTTATTTTTCAGGTTATTGTAGCTTCCAACTGGAAATCATTCCTTTCATTAGAAGACCATGACCATGTCACCTTCTTCGAAACTATATTATCATTAACGTTGATCGACAATGAGTTTGTATTGGGCATTAGATCTTGTGATGTGCTCACAAACTTTTTCTTGAATGTCGTAAATATTACTTACTAGTTACTCAAGGCAATGGAGTGAAATCCATCACATGCTTTGGTAGCCACCCATGTAGAATTATGAACGAGGTCTTTTCTATAGTCCTATTAGGTATGCAGTTGTAAGCAAATTCTGCTTGGGCAAAAGGGCTATAGGTCTCATTCCTTAGTACATTTGCTGGCAATGGCATAGAGGAAATTTCCCAAAGTACGATTAACAACTTTAGTTAATCCATCTGTCTGTGAGTGGCACATGAAACTGAAGTTAAGGGAGGTATTAAGCTTCTTCCACAAGGCCTTTCAAAAGTGAGATAGAAATTTGGAATCCTTATTTGAAGTGATAGATTGCGCAAGTCCATGTAATTGAATTATTTCTCGAAAGAATGGGTTGGCAACATTGCATGTGTCAGTTCGTTTGCATGGAATGAAATGTGCCATTTTAGAAAACCTATCCACTACAACAAAAATCAAATTCATACCTCCTCGAGTATAGGGAAGTCCCAAAAGAAAATCTATGGAAATATACACCCATGATGCATATGGCACTAGCCAATGGTGATGGCTTGGGTGCCTTGGATGCAACTTGTACCAAGCCTCTCTTTGGGCATTAATTGGACTTATGGTTGTGTTGTTAACAATGATAACATTTAACAGGGTCAGGTTTGGTGTATAGGTTACCTAGGGTTTGTTTTAGTGACGAATCTAACTTCAAGGTGTTCATCCCTTGGTGGCTGCCTACCTTGTTTTCCATCCTTATCAAGCTTTCACCTGGAACGTTGGTTGAGGTTCGGCTCCCTTGCACAAGTTGGCATTCCAATTTTACAGCAAGGTTGATGGTGTTAAGCAACAAGTATGTAGTTTGTAGTGATATTTGATCCTGAATGGTTAGTTTTAATCCTCCGATATAACAAGAAATTTGTTGTGGCTTCGATTCATTCAAGTTGTTACAGGACGCTAGGTGATAAAACTCCTACATGTATTTTACTACAGAATGGGTACCTTGTCTGCATTGTTGGTATTGGGTGAACAAGATTTGTTTATAATCCATTGGTAAAACATGAGCTTGTAGTAGCTTCTTCATCTTATAGTCCATGTACACATTGGTTGCTTTTTGTTGGGGGGCTCCCAGTGCATTGCCTTTGAAGTGATAAGTCATCAACTTAACCTTTCAGTGCTCTGGGATCTCCATATAGTTGAAGAATCGCTAAACCTCGGCTACTCAATTGAGGAAATCCTCACTGTGTAGTTTCCCATTAAAGGAAGGTAGTTTCATTCTTATCTTGAACTTATTAGTGTCACAATCTTCATTGTGTCACCAATGTCAACGCATTTATGACCTAGCCAGAAGTTGATGTCAAGCTCATTGTCACTAGTCGAGTCATTATAAGATGGGGAACGACAAGGATGTTAGTTGGTATGGTCTCAACACCTTGTTTGTTCATTGGCCAACTGCTCCACCATTGTCATCAACCTTGCTAGAGTAGTTTAAAGCTCATCAAACTCTGCTTTTTTGACTGAGTTGGCCATTAGGTTTTGATACCAACTAGCATAGAGGAATACAAACTCAAAAATCCACTGAATGGAGATAACCACACAAGAGAAGCTCTCTTCCTCACTCT
Source organism: Amphibolis antarctica (assembly GCA_024699675.1). NCBI lineage: Eukaryota > Viridiplantae > Streptophyta > Magnoliopsida > Alismatales > Cymodoceaceae > Amphibolis > Amphibolis antarctica. The sequence goes on along the minus strand of JAMKPZ010001709.1, from coordinate 31,900 downwards.
GTGAATAACAATGGAAGATGTATCTTCTTGCCTTCAAACGATGTGACCTTTCCGTGCATGCCTTTCTACGTAAATCACCCTCCATTTAAGATGTCATTTACTATTAATAATTATGACCCAGGAGACCAAATGACACCAGCACGTTTTTCCCTTCTTCACACAGTGACTCTTAGATAACTTCAATATGCTGCTCTTTGTATCCTACATCAATTGTGCTCTCACATTTTTGTGGCAATGGGTTTTGATGACCAAGGAGAAAACTTGATAGGGGGATAACCTGTCATAGGTTAGAGTCTGCTTGTTAGGATGGAAACATTTCATTAGTAGTTAGTCAATGTCTAGGGCGAAAACATGAATTCATGCATCTGATCTTTGGGAGGATCTGAACTTTGATTGTGATGGAAATTGTTAGAACTACTATGCTAATACAAAAGGTCAAAATATTGACTATTTATGGTGCATGTTGTTCTTCTTGGGATTGGATTTTATGCTTTTTGGTTTGGCTTTGCTAGAAGCAAAGAGAAGTACAAGGTCCTATATGTATAATGTGGCCAATAAACTCATATCATGTTTTTCATTCTGTTTCAATGGGTGCATTCTTCCAGATTATAGATTCTCTTTTCAGATGATTGCGTGCATTCTTCCAGATTATAGATTCTCTTTTCAGATGATTGCTTGAAACTGTTTTATGTTTCCCACAATAGCATATGCTGTTGTATCATGTAAAACTGCACCATTAGATTCCTACAGGCAAGGATTTTATGTTTACTGGGAAAAAAAATAAAAGGTCCTGTATGTGTTGAAATAGAACACCACTCCCCACTTCTTTCATTTTATTGACTGACTTCTTTGTAAAGGAAGACTGAAAAATGGTTCTAAGGTTTTGGAAAGCTACTTTTGATGTGTTGAGAGAAAGTACCCATAAATTTACCAAGATAAAATAGAGGAAACTGAAGAGAAACTAGAAGAATTTGAACCAAAGTCTAATATATGTAGATTAATATATATTATTAGCACATGTGATTACATTGGTTTGGATGGTTTTTGCATGTGTGTTTGTGTGTGGAAGCTCCTCACGTACTGGGATTAAGGTTTTAGTTGTTTTTCTGTGTAGATCTATTCAGGTGAGCAAAAGCTCATGTTGCTTCCACAATCCAAAAGGTAGTTTAATTTTTCAATAACTACCATTTTGATCTACGCCATAATCTGCAACTACACATGAACTGATTGATATTCATATTTATCCTATGGTCAATATAGTGGACTCCTCTACGGACAATTCATTCATGTGTGTGCAAATAGATGAAATTAGTTGTTTAATACAAATTTTCCATGTGTCTGCTTTTTTAAGTTCTTGCAAATTATCCCATTTTAATTTTATTAATAAAGCACTCTTGTCTTAAATTTTCACTGCAGGGAAAGATACGAGGATTTGATCAGGGAATGCCAATCTATGCATTCAAGTGTGGGTACTGGCACTCTTGCTTATGTTGTAGGCTCCAAAGTGATGGATGTTAGAAATTTGTCAAAGAATAACGACATAAAAGAGAAAGAAGTTTCAGCAAGTGGAACTGAAAATGATAATAGGATGGAAGAAAAGATTCAAGATACTGTTGCTTATTTGAATCATGGTGAAAGTTATAGCAATTCTGCTGAACCTGCCAGTGTTAGGGAAAGTGCAGACGCTTGCAATTTTTTTTCTACTAAACCTGAGATGGAAATGGAGGAATCACCATTTGCAACTGAGAGCTATTATGATTTTCCACCTCTGCCTGTCACAGATCTATTTAAGAAAGACAATTCTTTGGATGTGGATGGTTGCAAAGTGCATTCTTGTCTGTCATCTACAGAACATGGAGGAAAAGAGGCAATGCACAGTTTCCAAATTAATAACAACATTGATCTAATAGTAGAATCAAATGGCATATCTTCCACCAACATATCCCATACAACCAGTGTTGAAACAGAAACATTTAATTCTGGATTTAAAAGAAAAACAAAGGTTAAAAATTCTCAGGACACCGAAAATGAAATTACAAACGTAATGAGGTTGCCAGATGCCCCAATTGCAGTTACTACGACCACTTCTATACCCAAGGAATTGAATGCTGGGGAAGATAGGGTTTCTGGATGGCTTTGGACACTTCACCGCATTGGTAAACTTAAATACCTCAGCTATTGCACTGTTGTTGATGCTAGTATTTATATTCAAACTTTTATTTGACAAATTGACATATAGCTTAATGCTTCAGTTGTTGATGTTGTGAGAACCGATATCCATCTTGAGTTTTACGGAGATTCGAGGAACATGGCACGAATGTCTGATATCCTTGCTGTTTATGCATGGATTGATCCTGCCACTGGATACTGCCAAGGTATATTATATATTTTCAACATAGAGAACTTAATTAGTCCATGCTAAATAGACTGATGCTTTCTCAGGGTCTAAATGCCGAATATCCATTCAATGCTTGGATTACTGCATGCCCAAATTTTGAACATGCTCACTTGCTGTTTGTCTGTAATAGAAACACCAACTACACATACTCTTATTGGGAGCATCATTTCCTTGATGCAGCATCCCAATGGTGGCCACTTGACATAAAATTTAGTTATTTACCCAATTAGTTATATAAAGTCATGGAATGTCTATTTAGTTCAATATAAGTTTTTTGTTCTAGAAAAAATGTACAATTTAAAATGGAGGCTTCCATCAAATTTGGTAAATCATACTGCTAGCCATTTGGTTGATCACATGGAAGAAATCAAAGAATCTTTAATGTGAATCAAAGAGATTTTTCTAGCTGGAAAGACAAGGTGATGATCTGATCCTGGAATGGGTGTAATGTAGCTTTTGGTACTTGAAAATAAGGCAAAGAATGGAATGAATGAAATTTTAAAGGGCCCACTTAATTCCAGCCTTTGATATGTAACACTACACGTCAAAATAACTATTTCATATGGAATGTAATTTTTGCTCATTTTGAGAATTTGATTTCTTTCCAAAAACAATGGAATTTAATTGTTGAGAATACAACAGAGTAGAATGATGGTAATAATGTTTGAATCTCAAATGATGTCAGCAAAAGATGGATTAATAGTAAATCTAATTTTAGTTTTTACTCTCTTTTAGATGGATGACATCATGACAATATAGGTCATGTGCAAACACATAAAATCACTTCTCAAATGTGTTGCTATTTTGGAAAAATATCTTTCAGATTTTATTTTGTTCTTTGACTATGTTGGATGTATTAATCCCACATCGATAATATTGTGGTTGTGTCTAAATTTTATACACTTGTGTCTCATTCTTTATCATAAATTGATTTTGAGATGAACTTTAACAAACTATAGATCAGATAATTATCTTTTGGTTTTGTTTATTTTAGATTAGTAGTGTTTAAATTATAGAATAATGGTGATGTAAGAATAACTTGAAAAAATAAAAATGACATGGAAAATTATATTAAAAATCTAATAGATTATGCATACTTACTTTTCGTTGAAGTGCATAATTTTTGCAAAGAAAAGAAAGGGTACAAGATTAGATCATTGCATTAACCTTTGTTTAAATTTCATTTCAAAACTAATTAATAATGACTAAAAAAGTTTATCATCATATAAACTTAGGTTCAATCTTTAATTTAACCAATGTGGGATTATTCCAACACACTTCCTTAGTTGTGGCTTTATTTATGTCTAGAAATGTCTATAGGTAGATGCTTGTAAACTTGTTTTGATATTATATTGAAATCTTATCTTAAAATCAATTGATAATAAGTTGTTCATTATCATATAAGTTCATGTTTAATTTTTATTTTAACCAATGTGGAACTATTCCAATAATCATTAATAAGATCTCTATATATAGAGATTACAAAAAGAAGACAAATATATGAATAGAAGTATGGAACAATTACCTGCATGTAACTTTAACTATAATCATCACTCTAATATTCTTGCTCAAATTAAATAGGCAATACTATAATCATTTCTCAACTTTCTATGATATTCAGTTTATAACATACTCTAACATAATCAGTGAAATTCATAAAATAATTGAGACAAAAGTACATAGCTGCAGCTAATCATTAGGCAGGTAGGAATAACAACAGGCAGCAACGCACAAGTGTAAACATAAGCCATTCTCTTTGATTGTATGATAAACAGACACGAACATCAATCAATTGACTTAGTCTACTACATTTGACTTGCTCAAAAATACTTATTATAGAGGTTCAAAAGACTCAAAATATTGATTAGATTGTTGGCATTATTAAACTCAATCAATACAACTTAAACACCTACATAACACATTCACTAATCAAGCACAATACTGAGTAACTTGTGGACATCATTAGACTTAATGAACATACATGGACACCAGCAAACACTAACGTTGAAAACTTGCAACTACAAGAATTTGCAATGTACACAATAATTTTCTTGTAAATTTAAAAACTTTTACTTTTTCTTTCATCGTTCCTCTCCTTTATTCAAAAAAACTATTTTTTTTTTCATTTACCCCCTCCATTAGTGTAAAAGAGGAAACAAAGGTTGTTTAGAGTTTAGACGTTTTCCACTTCAGATCATTTTGTTTTTCAGAAAAATGGGGGAAGATGGTTTGGAAAGAATGACCATTTTCCCCTACTTTCTTGACAACTAAATCTCCACCAACTCGTTATTTCTTTGTCTCTGTTTTCTTTTTTAGCATGGCAACACTCCCCTTCATCTTCAATCCCCCTTTTGCCTCTCCCTTTTTTAATTTTGTACTCTATGTACAATCACATGTCCCATTTGTGCCTCTGTTCTTCATGATTTTTTATAAAAATAATGTTTGCCTCACTCCCCCCTTTATTTTTCTCTTTAATTTTTTGTTTTTGGACATAATGTATCCCTATCTCTTATTCTTCATTCTTTCTTTAATTCTTTCCATTTTCTTCCATGAACTTATCACAATAGAAAGAAGATGTGGGGATTGCAATAGTGGATCTAAGGGGAGGAGGTAGTGATAGCAGATGACCCAAAAGAAGGCTTTCAATGGTTAAAGAGGTGTGTATTGATCTGACGATAGAAGCATAGTTTCAAGATGGTATTGATGGCAATAGTTGAAAGCAGAGGACGTGCCAGATTCTTCTCTCAACCCTAGATCTAGGATTTACTGTTGATAGGGAAAGAGATGGCAACATTGAGGCATCCATATGTGAATTCTTCATGACTTTGTGGTTCATCAAGAGCTTTTCAAATGGTAAACCCTAAGCCCTAACCCCTACCAATAAGGATGGGTTGTACGAGACTTGGGAAGATTGGATATGGTGGAATAAGGTTTTAGGAGTAGTAGGATGGAGGGTGAGTAGTAGTGGAAGAGGGGGAAGGAGATGGGTCTATCGTCATCACCACAACAATTTAGTGATTATGGCTACTGTTTTTCCGATTCTATTTTGCTATCTAAAAAAATTTGAACTTTGATATCACGTGGTGACAAGAAATAGTGAAAGATGGGATTGTTGGATTAGTTATTAACAAATCTTCTATATGTAGAGATTACACAAATGACAAATACATGAATAGAAATGTTGGATTACTACCTACATGTAATCAAAACCTTATTCATATAGTCTAACAATTTAATAATCCATTTTTTATGAGATTATCAGTTGGATTTTGAGTTTTTATTCCTATAATTGAGTATCCATAATCTCCACCAAACAAGACAATCTATGCTATATCTACAATACTTAAAAATCAAATGAATTTTAGTCAGCTTGTTAAATTTGTATAATCTTGATTGTGCATAACCTATTCTCCCTATAATCTAAACGAAACAAAGCCTGTCTTTGTTTTGCTTTGACTAATGTCTTCTTTACAATCATACTAAAAAAAAGAAAATTTTCAATTTAGAGATACAAACAGTGGAAATAATCTTGTATGCTAATTGAATTGATCTTTTAGCCTTTAACAAGCATTTTATCTCATTGTAGGCATGAGTGATCTGCTCTCTCCATTCATTGTTCTTTATGAAGATAATGCAGATGCTTTTTGGTGTTTTGAGATGCTTTTAAGACGACTGGTAAAATCTAAACATTATTTATTTTATTTTGGCCTTGATATGATGTTGTTTCATGTTGAAATTCCCTTTCAATATTTGCAGCGTGAGAATTTTCAGATGGAGGGACCGATTGGAGTAATGAAACAGTTAAACGAATTGTGGAAAATCTTGGAACTGACGGATGCTGAAATATTTGCACATTTGTCAGTTATTGGTGCTGAAAGCCTGCATTTTGCTTTTAGGATGTTACTGGTCCTTTTTCGACGGGAGCTATCCTTCTCTGAGGCACTTCGAATGTGGGAGGTTTGTATTTCTGCTAATCTTGTCCTTGATGGTGTGGTAACCATAAAACTATGTGATAAGTTGCTTATTATAATTGAATGTCTCTATGACACTTCACAAGTATTATTTAGAGCCTCATTTAATCATTCTAATAATGAGTTGATTATTATATGTTAGAGTAAATGATGTATTAGGTGTAAGTGTGTGTGGGTTTAGTTCCACATTGATTAAATTTGTTTTTGTTGTATTTGTGCAATCTTTATATAAAAAGGTTTTGTCTTTGTTAATGAATCAATCCATCTTCCACCTATTTTCTTCCTCTTTTTCTTAACATGATATCAAAGTTTAGGTTTTAAAAGTCCCAAATCAAAAGAAATCCTAGGTAGGGAAGAGGAACCCTAGTCGTCACCTTGTCCCAACCAACCATCCATTTTTCATTCTCCTCCATTGCAAACCATAGTGGAACTTACCATTTCTTAGCTTGAGAATAGTCAAGCAACTTCTCCATCCCTTTCCATGTGTCTCCCTCAATTCTCTTCACCTCTCTTTCTATTTTGCATGTCACTGCCACCACTGCTTGAAGTTCCTTCCCGCACCTTCCGTCATGTACCTCCACTGGATGAGTCTCTGTTACTGCTTCTTCTATGGCCAACTCTCTCCACTGGCAACAATTCTCTCCAATGCTGCAACTCCTACAAGTGACTCTCGTCAGCCTTTTTTTCAATGTTCAGGTGGTTCTCCTCACCAAGTCCAATGATTCTTTTGTCGATCTCTCTTTCCAACACAACTTCCGTCCATCCTTGTTCACCACCACTTGAACCCCTTAGAGTTGCAGATGGCGGTATTCAAATGGGAGAAGTTGGGCAGTTGAAGAAGAAGGGAAAAAAAGAAGAGAAGATGCACGTGCGATCAGTGTGCATAGAAGGAAAAAAGTGTCTTCAAAAAAAATAGTTTTTTTGGAGTCCTTATATTTTAAGTATGTCTTTTAAATTTGTTACAAGTTGAATGCTCCAACTTAAAAGGGAATGCTAGAGTAAATGATGTATTAGGTGTCAAGGATGAGTTTGTTTAGGACATCTTCTAGATCTTTTTACTAATGGAGTTGATCGTCATTGAAGTCTAACAAATGCTTGGCTCTGTATTGCTGGTCTGAATGTAAAAAGACGTATTCACCCTTTAAATTTTAATGAAATTTCTCAGTTTACCAATCCCTCGATTATAGAAATTTCTTCACTATTTTACAGAAATTTCAAATGTAGTGCTACACTGTTCTTCACTTGAGTAATGATGAATTTTACAGCTGATTTTTCCAGTAATTAATGATAGTGATTTTTGAAATTATCAAGATACACACATTAGTTGTAATTAAATTATTACACATGATGGTGAAAAAGACTTAAGAATGGATAGAGAATGATCATCAATAAGTACTATATTTGATCTATTTTAATCTTATAAGACCTTTGAAAGAAGAATTTAAATTGATAGAGAATAGTCAGCTTAAACAATTTTAAATGTAGCATGTAATTTAAAAGTGTGGTATTTTTTAAAAAAAATGAATATTATGAAAAACTATAAAATTAAGAGCTAAAAATACGTTCATATGTATGTCACTTTTATAAGGATAATATTGAATTCGTATATTAAAAAAAATTAACAAATACATTAAAAGAGTAAAATTGAAAATTTGTACAATTTACAGGTCTTTTAAACAAACAACACTTTTAATTTTCAACTGATTTTTATTGAATCTCTTTTTCTAAAATTCTGCTACAGTACAAATATGTAGAAGATGAAATTAGATATATTGACAAATTCGATTAAACTACTCTATAAGGGTTAACTTCCCATTCAATGAGAGAAAGTGACCCACTCCATTGCTGACTTGTAAGGGTATTCAACAGCCAATGGCATTCCCAAAAACTTTAAACCAAGAAACCAGATGAAAGCCATTAGTTTTTCTTCTTCCCTTCCTTCCTGAAGAAATTGTTGTGTACCTTCTCCACATTCCATGAGATTCATAGGAATATATAAGATTGAAAATACGTCAATAAATTCAACAAACCCGATGATAAGGGTTAACCTTGTATATAATGAAAGTGACCACCCGCCATCTTGATTGTGTTTTTTTTCAGACCAATCAAATATCAATTTCCATGACTTGAAAGGAATATTCGAGGATTCTTTGAGAACCTTGAGAACCTCAAGGCCAATCAAATATCAAATATCAAATATCAATTTCCATGACTGATTTAACTGTCCCCGATCATGACTTGAATGGAACATTCAATAGTCAAGGGTCCTCCCAGCACCTTTAGACCAGGAGTCCAAGTGAAAACCATGGCTTTCTCATCTTCCTTTCCTTCGAACAATTTTTTTTCTCCCATCTGTTAGTGTATTTATATATTTATTTATTTCTGAGTGGCATATTTGCACATTTATATCATTTATATTTTCTTTTCTGATGGAATTTTGGTATACTATTCTCATATGCTCTATGAAGTGTCTAATTTTCGTGTTTTTAGAAATGAGTTTTGTGATTTTTTGTTGAATTGATTTTACTATTTCCTAATAAACCTATTGATTCTTATAATTATTTATTAATGTGGATTTTTTAAAATTTTAGTCTTCTTATCAATTTGAATCCATCATGTGGATGAGCAATTGTGACTTGAAGGTCATGGGTTCAAATCTTAGGGAATGGTGTCTTCGTTTACAGTCATTTCCTTGCCTCTCATTGGTGAATCCTCACATGACATACACAATGGGATCTCATCTACTGAATTTACCCATTTTCATCATCTATCCATATCTAAGGCAACACCTTTGAATGCATATTTCCATCACATGGTGTTCATGTTATAAAAAGTGTTTACTAACATGAAATGACATATATTTAGCAGTAAGAACTGTTGTTTTTATTGAACAAAAAAGTGAAATGGCACTAAAAGAAAGAAACAAAGCTATCAGAAAGAGCAAAAATGCAAAAAATCAAGAATACTACAAAGGTGAAACGATCCAAGATGAAACTAAACAGTAGACCAAAGGAAAGACAAATGAATATTGTGTGTGAATGCATATGAAAATGTTAGCATGGCACGTATTGCCTTTTTCTTACCCTCAAAGCTATTTGTACATCATCCACTTTTTCCAAACTTTTCTGACTGGATCAATATTTACTTCAATAATTCACTCACAATCTTCATCACCTCTGTTACTCTGGGCATGAGAAGAATGTGTCGAAATATTTCAAGATTGTTCCTGCAATTGGGTGGCATACTTGCCAAATGCCAACTCCACCGTTGGAGAGTAGTCTCCATTAAAATGCCTCCACCATGCAACTTTTGAAATGTTGACATCAAAATCATTTGACCATGATTAGATAGGTAAGTCTCTTCTAGAATGTGTGCATGTGCATGTGCTTCATTCTCATTTTCTAAATGTATAACTGTTCTAACACTTCATCTAATTTGTAGTTTTTTTCTTGGCATTTTCCTTATTTGATTATGTTGATGTGTGGGGGCTTAGGTCTAATATACCGTCCTTGGCTATACACCATTCTTATTTGTTCTCGTTTTTTACTTTTTAATGTGAAGCTATTCCAATGCTAGCATTTTCCATGCAAATAATTGCACCTTTGTTGGAATATGATGATTCCAAATCTGTTGATTGGAAATTTTCACGCACTTTGCACCACTCCTTCAAAACTTCATTTTTTTCAACTAGGAAAATTTGGTAAATACATATATTTATAGCAAATGTTTTTTTTTAAATTGTCTAGTCCTTAACAGGGACATGTGACAATGGTGGGTTCTGTTTGACTCAAATTAGTTTTCAAACATAATGTTTGTTCAAAGCATTTGTTTTTGTTGCCAGATGATGTGGGCTGCAGATTTTGATGAAGGTCTTACTCGGGATTTAGAAGGCAATTGTCTTGAACAACTTGTATTACAACTTCCAAAGGATACAGATGCAGATATGTGCAGAGAAAGTGCAGATGGTAATAAAAATAATATCAGGACCCTACAAGTAGAAGACACCAATGATGAAGTTTTTTCATCTGATCACAATGGAGTGAGATCAGATTCTAGATATCCCTTCTGTGGTTTGGCAAAGGCCAACTTCTGGGCAAGGCACCACCAAATGGAAATATGCACCACGTCTTCATCAAGGACCAGTGATGATGAATTATCTGTCTTTTGTGTTGCAGCAATTCTCATCACAAACCGCCAAAAGATCATGAGAACAACTCATTCAATTGATGATCTGATAAAGGTAGGTTTACCATTTTATTTTGTACTGTTCTATTGTACATCAATAGTCAATAAGTGCACGTGTTACCTTTATATTTTTCCACTACCAAAACTTTCTAATATTTATAATTCACTACTCTATAGAGGTTCCTGATCATTTTCTTTACTATTTTCTGAACTATATATTCACAATGATCAGCAGCATTAAAAGTTACTGAACTTACTATCTAATTATAATAATTACTGGGGTATTAAGTTAATTCATACTATAAGATTATGGGAAAGAATAATTAAGCAAAGATTAAAGTATGCATCTAAAATCACAAAAAATTAATTTAGGTTTATGTTGGATAGGTTATCAATGGAAGTTATTCATTTACTATACAACTAATAAAATATTTTAGAGTTAAGAGAAAAAACTTTAATATGGCTTTCACTAATTTAGAAAAGTGTATGATAAAGTACCTAGAATCTGTTCGTGGTGAGCTGTAGAAAGCAAATGAGTACTTATTAAATATATTTATACTATAAATGGCATGTATGGAAAAGTAATTACCAGTATTAAAACTATAGGAGAAACTAGTGAATTTCCAATAGACATAAGTTTACACTTAAGTTTCTCTTTAAATCCACATTTGTTCATCTTGGTTACGAATGAAATAACTAAGAAGATTCAAAGAAGAATACTCTATTTTATGATATTTATTGATAATATAGTTTTAGTTGATGAAAGTCAGGTATTAGTTCTAAATTAAAATTATGGAAAAATATTTTAGAGTCAAAAAGATTTGAATTGAGTAGGTCAAAAATTGAATCTATGAAATACATGTTCACTGAAAATAAGACTAATGATCAAAGTATATACTTAAATAGTCATAAGATCCATAAAAGTAAAACTTTTGAAAGCTTAGAATCTTTAATGAACAGCAATGGTTAAATTGAAGATATTATTTATAAGATTAAAGTAGGATGGATAAAGTACAGAAATACTTATGTTGTGTGATAGGAGAATATCCTTAAAATTAAAGGGAAAATTTTATAAAATTACTATTCACCTAGCTATATTATATGACTTAGAATGTTGAACTATACTGTATGTCCATATGTAAAAAATTAGTGTTGCTATAATATGTATGCTTTAGATGGATGAGTGGTAATATTGTAAGGGATAAGAAGCTATGTAAAATATTTCATCTCAAAATCAATTAGTAATGAATAGAGAAATTCTTCATACATTAAGTTCGGTCTTATTTGATTGTTCCTACACTTATTAATGTAGGACTTTTCACACTCTTCTTTACTTGTGGTTTATCTTAAGTTTGTCATATAGGTGAATGTGTATAAATTTGTTTTGATATCATGTGTAATATTTCATTTCAAAATCAATTAATAACGAGTAAAAGAATTTATCATATATTGAGCTAAGTTCTGTCTCTATACTCACTAATGTGAGGCTTTCCACAAGCTAAAAATGATTTTATTAGGGGAATAGCATAGAAGTTGTACCAACTAAAGATTAGATAAGAGAAAATCATCTTAGGTTGTTTAGTCATATCATTGGGAGATCAAAAAATGCATTAGTTAGGATAGAATAATTAATTAGTATAAAAAATTAAAAGAAGTAGAGGAATGCCTAATACTAGGTTGTAAATTGTGAGAAAATATTTAAATTTATGTAATTTAACTAAAAATTTGATCATAAATAAAAATAAAAGTAAGAAAATGATTCATATGGCCGAGGTTATGTAGTGAGAATATGACTTGAATTATTACTATTGTTATCCGATTGTTCCCAACTATTTTAATACTTATTTTGAACAAATGGATGATTTCCTTTTTTTGGATGATTCCTATTTTGGAAGGAATCCTAAGAAGTGTGAGTCAAGATAAATTTCTTTCTTAGATTCCTTTTTGCCTTCAAGTCACTAGTCAAACATGGTTGTTTAGTTAGATTTCTATCGACATATTGATGTTTGAGTAATGGTATAACTAACAATGTTTTTGTAACATTTTTCCTTCATAAAATTCATTTTAATGGATATCTTGTATCTAGTTTGATAAGCATCCTACATGGTCTATAATTGACACTGGCTTTAAAATTTATTGTCATGCTTTCATTTGCCACTGTTTGCACAATTGTTCTTATGAAATATACTTTGCATTGTAAATGTTTTTTCTTCGATTTAGAAGGATAGTTGGAGTACAATATGTCATTGTTCCTTTTATGTTTTGCAGATGTTTAATGATAACTTGTTGAAAATCAATGTAAAAAAGTGCATACGTTTGGCAATCAAACTACGAAAAAAGTACTACAAGGTACATTCTTAACGTTAGCATCAATTGCATCCCAAATTCAACTTTTGATTTGCTTTTTATGGTTAAGAATTGTGCAACTTTTATTCTGAAATAATTATGTGATCAGAAATGTAGAAAACTTGGAATTGGAGGTCCCTGACCTACAATGGGCTTAAACATATGAAGTTCTAATTCCTTTACCAAACCAAAGAAAACTTGCCAGATTTGATTTCCTTAGACAAATATGGTATCAATTTCCAACTAATGTAGACCTCCAAATTAGAGTTGTTTGAACTAGACTTCATTGCACTCAACTTATTGATAAAGATTATGAAATGTCTAGAATGAGAAAAGTACTTTTATAGCATGTCCCTGAATGTTGATGCCAATAAATTAATAAATTGTTTATAGTTCAATGGCTTACGAACTACCACTTTTCAAGAGTTTTATAACCTCTTAATTCTTCATGTTCTTAACAGCTAACGAGTTCTAACATGTTTTATTTTTTAAATTCTTATAAGATACTGCAGATGAAGCATGCAAATATGGATACTTCTGAAATATGAACACCGGCGTTGTAAATAGGGACAACACATTCGATTGGCTCCATGTCAAAGACAACCAATTTTGACATGATCGTGAGATTTACATATTTTAATGTGGATGATGATCAAGAAGCTGTGTAAACTTGATCTCCACCTATCTTCTTATTTGCTACAACTCCATGCAAGGTAATGATCATTACAACTTATATTTTATCATTAGAATAAGGATTTGCAATTGACATTCAATTGTTTTGCATAGTTGTGAAAAGCATCGTAAAAATGAAATGATGTTAGGCATCAATTCATAATGTAGATTTGAAACATTCTACATGTGCTCTGCCTTTTTAGTTGCATGTCTTGGGGGAAGAAAGTCTAGGTTCATCATTTGCAAACATCTATTATCAAAAATTGAAAAAATCAAGAGCCCACTAAGTTTTTAAAATGGTGTAACCAACGGTAGTAATATTTATTACAGTTTGGAAAATATCAAGATGCTTCTAAGTAAAAATTAACACTTTCTAACCCGAGTACCGATGGATATGGTAATGTACTTTTTTCATGAAATAATTGTTCGCAAGTTCATCTAACACTTTTTCCCTTGTGATTCTTGCGCAGAAACTTTCATCACTTAAACTGCAGGCGGCACTCAGCTGGCTACTCGGAAACCAATCAACAGCTTGAAGGGGTCACTGCTTTTTGCTAATTTTTTATTGGAATTTGTAGGCCAGTATTAACGCAACAACTCCTTACATTCTTTCCCTAGATTTGAAAGAAAAAATAGTTAACGTTCCTAAAAGGAAAAAAAATGAATCTTGACACCTTTATTATTAGAAATAGAAAAATATTACTTTTTATGTAGAATCGGTCGATTGAACCTCTTTCTTTAGTGAACTGTAGTTACATGAAATGGAAACTTTGTGGATGAACATGAAATGGGATACTAGTCGTGCTCAACGATAACCCAGATTGGATTTCAATGTCTTGATAGTATTTTCTTATTTTCGGCAAAACCATGTAATTTTTACGCTGGTATTGTTGAACCAAACACAAAAGGCATATATTTAAAATTTTCATCGATATATTAAAGTGATTTTCATATCTTTGAAAATAAAAAATATGTTGCCATCTTCTTATCAATAAATTGCGCACAAGATCGGACAAAAGATCACGTGCCTAAGTGCTTGTCATCTTGCATGGTTGAAATTTTTTTAAAATATGTTTCCCTCTCCGTATCAAAGTGCATTGCTGAAATTTTTAAAAAATATGTTTCCCAAGAAATTTAAACACTACAACACTCTAAAATGTCTATTTCTTACGTTCTTACTCACATTGCTGTATTTTTATTATGTTCACAAACATGTCCATCCTGATCCAAGAAACACATGGATGGCGGCATTTCATGTTGTATCTTTGAAATGTTTGTTTTTATATAGTTAAGCTTTCAGCTTATCTCGATTTCCAAAGAATTTAAAGTTACAAAAACCGATAAGAGATTCCTAATCGTCAAGTATAAAATTTCACGTGATCTTTGAAATCTCGCGAAAAACATACCTTGGAGGACAGGCATATGGTTGAATTTCAACCGTGCTTCGTGGTCCCTTCAAAATTGCCAATTCTACAAAAATGATCTATATTGCCGAAATACTTTTTTATCAAAGCGTAAACCACTACAACAAGAGGGCGTTTTGTTTCATTTTAATTTTAATTTTGTAAAAATAAAAATAATAACAGAAAATTGTGAAACAACACTCACTAGAAATAAAGCATTCTACGAAAAGAAGTCCGTGAACAGCTGTCTGTATACAATCAGCATGATAGATACCCAACGGGGCAATAACAAGGGTAAAGGTGATCTGATAGCCATCGTCAGCTCATATATTTAAAAGATCCAGGAGCTTGAATCACGGAAATGTTCAACGAGGCATCCTTCCTAAACCTTGATTGACAAAACCAGAATACTACTAACAAACACTGTAATTAATCTTTAAATCAATGATAACAAAAGTATACCAGATTACCAATCCAAGCATAAACATTATCAACAGTCATACAACAAACAAATATCTGGTATTCGGTTTCAAAACAAATTCCACTTGTTCAGAAAAAGCAAACCATGCAAAATGACGTTACTACTAGAACCATTATAAATTATAAAAATACCAATATACCTACTATAATTTAAAGAAATTTTAAAATAAATAATTATAAATTTTAAATAAATTAACTTTAGAAAATTAGTTAATCAATTTTTAATAAATCAACACATTCAATCTAAAAAATTCTTTAATGAAGAAGAGCCCTCACCCTATAGATGATTATAAATTTAATTAATTTTAAAAGAAAAATGCAATTTAAAAAATATAAATATTACAAAAATTATCAATTAAAATACTCTTGTATATATAAATCGCTTTATAAGGATAATTTTTAATTCGTATATTATACAAAATCTAATAAATATATTAAAAATTTTGAAAATACGTAAAATTTACATTTATAAGGTATTTGTGCTTTTAAAATTAGTAGGAAAGAATGAGATATGACATAAATTTTGACTATTATTTTCTAACATTTCACATAATTCCTAATTAATTCTAAAAACACAAACGGCACCTTATTTCTAAAAAAAACTTACATAAACAGCCTTTCAACGATCTACTGCATGGCAACTCTTGCTCTAGTCGCAGAGATCTGAGACAACGACACCCAAAGTTTAAGGATTTGATAATCAAGACAGAAAGCAATTCATTAATCTCAATAATCACGAGATGAGAGTTAGATTCCGTAAAAGCTTAAAACAAAATCAAACCTGAAAACTACAACGCTGTTGTTATAAAAAAGATGATAAATCTTGAAAACAAATATGATGAACTAATTCAAAATAACGAGATGAAACATTCCAATCCCTTTCTTACCAAATGAATACCTGACCACCGACACATTATCCAAGCAAGCAAGCTTAAGACGTTATGTGAGATCGAAGCCGGAAGAAAAAGAGATTCAAAATAAGAAAAGCTGAGACGATCCCAAACAGCCCTTTCTGAGAGGGAAATCTCTCGTTTTGGGCACAAGAATGTGGCAGCATGTTCGAGGCCGACCTCGGGATAAGGAAGCCCGAGGGGCACGGAGAAGCTGCTCGCCCCGCCGCTGTCGCCGACCTTCAATGCAAAATGTACGCCATTTCACCAGACGATTTTGCTCTGCTAATTGGCTTTCACGATCAAACCAAATGCAAAGACGAAAAACAAAATCGAGAAAAGTGACGAGAAGAAAACGGTGAGCGATCTGAAACGGAAAGCGGGATACAGAAATGCGTCCCGGAGAGAACCCGAGGGTGGCGGACGAAACACCGGAGGTGTGGATTTATATATATAGAGGGGAGGAGTGTTGGGAGAACCCTAGGTCGGATTTAGGGTTTTTCGACGTACGCGAAATTACTTTAATGCCCTTAGAGCTGAGTCTGTTTGGGTCTCGCACGAATTGATGGTCAAGTCCAAGCCCAGGACCAGGCCTTAACTCAGGTTATGTCGATGACGGCCTCACGGGCCTGTCCTCCTTGCAGGTCCTTCCCATTTCGATGGAGCCCAACTATTTTTATCGTTATTTTTAAAATAATGATAATGTAGAAAATAATAATGATATTCTTGTATCTTTTGTTTATTCTAAAACTTCGTTTATTAAAGAAATTTTAATTTTCAATTTAACTCTAATAATTATAGAAAATGATAATTAAAAGTAATTTATAAATAATATTAAATTTACATAATAAATTGTGAAATAATAATTTATGTAAGATAATTTATATGATTATTACAATGATACATAAAAATTGATGTAAAGTCGTTAAAGTTGAAATTAATTAAACAAATATGAACTTAATTTTGATTATTAAAAAAATATAAGGCATCGAAAGTACATTTGATAACGAAGAGTTATAATTTTTTACCAATTTTTATATATTATTTACTTTATATATTTTCATATGTAAATTTTTTACTTCACACTTTCAGATTTTTTAAATTAAAGCAAATGGTAATGATGTCGCGGTGCAGTTGCTCGAATATTCTTGCGCATGGATGGTCGATACAACCAACTGCCAATGGCATGCCACCACGTGTCCACCCCTGGAATGCTTTCTATCCACACACAGATATCTTATATCTATTCACAGGTACTCATGTTGGCATCGACGAAACGAAAAGAGCAAAGAGGGAGGGCCATCCTCAGACCATCTTGTTGGGTCTGCTACTTCTCTTGCCTTGGCGCTACGGGTTGATGGCTCACATACTAGCGCAGACGACTTCCCCAGTCCCTCCCACTCTTCCACGGAAGAACCCAAAGTCTCAGCTTCCTTCATCGGCCCCGGGGATTGAGGTTTCCACCACAAGCAGCAGCTGCAGTAGGAGGTAAGTAATAATAATAATAATAATAATAGTTCATCATGCTCCTTTATGTTTTGCCTTGTGAAATATATATGTATGTGCTGTAGGAGAGTGTTAGACTATGACAATGCTTCTCTGGTCATGCACGCCCCAGTTTCTTTGTAGCATCTGGGTCTCGGGTAGGAAAGGCTTGTGTCTGATTGTGCACATTTTGCTCCATCACACACATTTGAGAAGCCACTGGCATAAATGCGCGCAGCAGATGATCTTCAATTTTCCGTATGGACTTGTTTAGTGATGATGGGGATTTCACATGGGTTTCTTCCCTACGATCGTTTTCATTCGATTCCTGTACGCATTTTTGAGCATGAAACGTTTGTTTTTGAGGTTTCATTGCACCAGCTGGAGAAGTCCGCATATTAATCTCAAAAAAAGTTTTCTGGGCCAGACTTTATTTGACACCATGAAGTGTATGTATTCATCTTCAATACCGATTGATGTGAGAAATGTACATGTAGAATATTTCACAGAAATACCTAATGTACATTTTCTCATCAATGTTTCTAAGTTCTCTTTCCCCTTTTTCCCCTTTCTCTTCATGTTTTCCCTTCTACTCTTCCTTATCTCCCCCTCTCTTTAACACATGTATTTACCATCTTACATGGTTATCTTGTGCTCTTAAATTGGTGTAGATATGAAATTTTTAGACCAAATATCAGTTCAATCTGCATCTTTTCTCCTGACTTGATATATAGCATAATTATCAAAGGTAGAAGACAACATCAAGGTGATTTGATAGTTGAATAAAAAATCAAAAAATAACTGAAGCTCTCGAATCTTATATAATAAATGACTACATGTATGGATGCCTCTCTCATCCATCCTTCATAATTAACACAACAGTAAAAATTGCATACACTTGTTGTTAGAAGAAAGTGAGGTGGAGAGATACCTCTCTCTTGACTGAGAAAACAGAAAAAGAAAAAAAGCCTAGCTTCATGTGTACCATTTCTCACAAAATCATCATGCAGGAGGCTCGTTCATGGCTTGATGGGTTTAACCTTGGCAGCCTCGACATGCCACGGGAGTGCGAACGCTGCTGCAAGGAGGCCGCCTCCTCCACCGCCCAAAGAGAAGAACGATCCCAACGTGAGCGGCGTCCAGGCAAAAGTCCTCGCCAGCAAGAAGAGGAAGGAGGCGATGAAGGAGGCCATGGCCAAGCTTAGGGAGAAAGGGAAGCCTGTGGACGACGAAAAAGCTCAACAATGAGATGGAAAGGTGGAGACGTACGTTGCAATAAAATCCCAACATCTAATCATATGATAATAAATAATCTCATTTACTCTTTGTTTGTCTGTAAATTAGTTACAATGCACTTCGTTTTTCACTGTACATATTTAACATTTATCAAATAATTTTAATATTTTATATTAAAAATTTATATCGTAAATTATATAATTTCTTAAAAAATGTAAACTTTATCATTTACCACATAAATCACGATGACTGTGTATTTGTTATAATAAAATCTTCACATTTCAACCCTAAATCTCATTGATGTGATTGAGTTAAAATTTTATTTTTTCCCCAAAATTTTTTTTGTTTCACTATTGACAGTTTTTTTGACAGGAATTGAACCCAAGAATTTTCTGCCTTTGTAAGATAAGAAAAGACCAGGATCATTATCAACTGTTATAATGTTGACAAATACTATGTTATATAATACTAGTGATTAATAGTAGCTAAAGCTATTTTACAAAAAAAATTCAAAAAAGTGTAAGTAACTAATAATTTTATCCAACTCTAACTACAATATAGAAGTTGAAATTACAAACAAATGTAACCTAAGATTCATCATTTATCTTGCATTAATGTGTAAATTTGATCACTACTCCCATGCACATGAACCTTGGCATCACTTTGGCAACGTTTCATATCAAAAATAAAATTATAAATTGAGGTATTTTTTTCAATAGATAATATATATTGTAGCATATATAAATTTACTAAAAAATTACTAAAATTATAAATTGAGGTATTGCATTTGCTTGAAATTTACTATATTGTAAATTTCAATATACCATTTTATAGTATTAACTACGTGATTCACGAAAGGAAATATTAAATATACTATTAAATTTAATATAGTATTTTTAAAAAAATTACAAATAAGATGTTGTGAACGCCTACCTTCATATTTTCTATTACAAATTTTACAATAATCGGCAAGTTTACAAGATCTATATAATATTAATAATTTGTGATGCATCCCAAATATTAGCCACCCAATACATATAAATCCATCCAAGCATCTAAAACATCAATCAAAGTAAAAGATAATATTTCACGGCAGCGCCTTGAATAATGGCATCTCTGAGTCAAATATTACAAAAATGAGTCTTGTAAATCTTGAGTAATATTTATAAAACTAGTACTACGTTTCTGCGTCCATTTCCTCCTCAACCTTGATCATTCCCTTGTTTATTCATATTGCATATGGAAATTTCACCTTACTTTCCCTTGACAACCACATGGAGCTGCAAAAAGTAGTCCTCATCCAAAATTTCTAAACATGTGAACCAATTATAAAAGCTTAATTGATGAAAAGCAATAGTATTTATAATTAATTCTAAGATTTAAATCTTTAAAAATGCAAAAATATTACCATTACCAAAAAAATTCTAATTATATAAGCATCTTAGATATTTTCACATCCACGCAGCATATGCATTCTGTCACTTCTAGCATTTTGCACCAATAAGGATCCATCGGACTACAACAGTCTTTGTGTGAAGATTGGCCATTGTTTGTCTTTCTATAATAAAAAATATTTTTCTGTTTTCTAAGATTCAAATTTCAAAAAAAAAAATACAAGTATCACTTCTCTCTATCACTGTTCTTCTAGGTAATGTGATGGATCCATGATTTAGGATCCTTTTCATTGGGTGATATTACGATGAGCAGCGCAAAGCACATTAGGAAAGACCTATCTTTGATATGTTTGCATTAAAATGATCCATTCTCTTATTCTGCTTTAACTTTGCTTCCTACGGTAAATGTTCATGTTCTTACACTTGGACCCTCTTCCAACACTTCATCTTCCACCTTTGTACCTCCTCCCCACCCTCCACCACCTCTCTGATCACCTCTTCCTTCTAGCATGCCAACCCTCAATCTAAAAGTCTTAGAATTAACCAATTTTGTCAAATTTCAATCACTAATTTTCAAAAAGAAAAGCAACAAATATAACTCAAATTAAGCTTTTCCTTGTATAATATAGTAGACTAATTAATTATATAAATAAATTTCAATTTTAAAAGAAAATAATTTTAAAAAACCAGGTGCCAGAAGGAAAATGTTCTTGATGAGAACATCAAGAACATTCTAATGATAAGCAACATAGACAAGTTTCTTATTCCAAACACAAGCTCATGTGGAGGGATGGCCAACAGGAAAAATTAGCTATGACGTGAATGAATTTTCCCAAAAATTTGCATTTTGCATGCATTGGACCTAGCTTCTCATAATCAACAATAAATAGTTGTGAGAAGGAATCATACAGGAGCTACGATACAGCAAGCTTTGTAGCCGATCGCAGTTCTTCCTCTTCCAGTTCTTTGACTGATGCGATGAGGCTACAAGTATGCCCATCAAGCCGCAGGCCTCTCTGTCCCATTTCTTCAACAAGCTTCTCTGCTGTTCTCCAATCAATAGCTTTAAGGCACAGAGCCTGCACCATCTTGCGGTACTCATCAACATTTGGCTGTATTCCCTCTTCCTTCATCTCATTCATGCACCTAAGAGCATTGTCGAACTCTTCAATCCTATTATATCCCTGAGTGAGTATATGGTAGCTAACACGCCCAAGTTTAGAATGTACTTTCTTGGCTTCAAGGAAGATGCTACGAGCCTCACCCATCCTACCATCCTTGGCAAAGCCACTCATTATCACGTTGTAAGCACGGATATCAGGTGTCAACCCAATACTGCTCATAAGCCGTAGATGAGCCACTGCTTCCTCCATTTTTCTGGCCTTGGAAAGAGCAGTGATAACAAAGTTGAACACTGTTTTCCCGGGAGATAGTGATGCCTCAAGCATTCTGTTTAAAAGTTTTTCTGCCTTTTCGATCTCATTTATTCTACACAGACCATGAATGATCGAACCAAAAGGCCAACGTGGATGAGTCTTCCGATCTTCAAAGTATTCCTCCATTAGCTCCAAGGCCTTGAGAACGGTATCATCTTTACTTGCCAGATGATAAGCCAAGCAGCCCAAGAAAGACACAGGTGGGCAATTCTCATTCTCCTTTGCCTTCAAGTATACCAGATGTGCTTCCTTTGCCCTCCCAACAAAGCAGAAAAACTTGATAATCTTCCCCACCTTCTCATTCTCTGGAAAGCATTTTGACGCAAGCATCTTCTCGCAAACACCCCACGCCGTATCTGCCCATTTCTTCTTCCCAAGTGCAAGAATCGTCCAATAGTAAGTATCAGCATCACGAGCACAACCAAAATCCTCAAACTTGTTGAAAATCTCCATGACTTCCCTATGCCGTCCAAGTTTTGAAGTCCTGGCAATCAACTGATTGAGAGTTCCAGTGTTCAGCAAACATTTGTCTGCCCTGCCAACCTCTTTCACAAACGCCCACAAGGAAGACAATTCATGCTGACCATACTTCCTACTGCTACCACACACTTCCTGAACAAGAAGATCAATGACACCGGAATTCTTAACCATGTTGGACTTGGAAACAGCCCACCTGACGAAACCAATCAATTTCTCACCACAAACTTCGGTGTTCTGAAGCACTTGGATCATAAACTCATCGCTGAGAGTGAAATCAACGTTGTCCAATCCGTCCTTCAAACTCCCCACCTCAGTGCTCTGAATTACCTCCAACACCTCGCGAAGCTTCGCGTCGTCCACCTTTTTATCACCTCCCATCTCTTCTCCCACGAACGCCTCTTCCCCAGCACCTCCAACATCATCACCAAGCATCCCGTCCTTCTCTACCGCTTCCTCGGAAGCCTCTCTTTCCACCTCGAAAATGGCAGCCAGCGCCTGCTCCGACTCTCTGCGCTCGTCAGAGCTCCAGTTCGCCCTTGGGTCTTCGCCACCTCCGCCGTAATCCACGAAGAAAGAACCGATCTTTTGGCCTTCTTCATCTCCGAACGCGCCTTCCCGACCTGATTGGATGGCACTTGCATTGAATTCCGAATAGAATCTCGGGCAAGCACAGACGACCTGATTCGGGAAGTCCCATCGGGAAGTCTGTGGACTTGGGGATCGAGTTAAGCTCTTGCACATCGGTACCTTGTCCGGCGACAGGAATCGGCGAGATGAACCGTGGAGGATGGCATTGGCTCTGGATCTCCACATCCCGAGCTAGGTGTGGGATTGGGATACCGCTAGGTGTGGGATTGGGATACCGCTAGGGTTCTACCGAACGGAGAGGAACGAGACGGAAAACCCTAGATGCCCTGGGTCGTTCGATAAACGGTGGATTTTAAGTTCATCAAAACAATCCAAGATGGATAAAAAAATTAATTATTTATGTTTTCTAAATAAAAAACTGAAATTATTTTTTAATATTTTTTAGTATAAAAAAGTCCAACAATTGACTTACAAATTATTCATCGAAAATTTCATAAGAGTCGAGTCCAATAATTGACTTACAACTCCAGGTTGGGCTGGGCGTGTTTAACTCTTATTGGGCCTGAGCTGACCCGATCGTATGACCCACCCACTAAATCAGGCGGGACGTGTAGCCGCCCGGTCTGAGACCTTGGCGGGCCACAGGTGTAGTGGCCCAGCTCAACCCGGTTAACATCTTTATTTCTATGTAATTTTTTTAGTGCGTGACAAATGCTGTACCATATTACAGTAAATTACATAAGAATATACACATTAAAAATGGACCCAATCATCATCTTATTTGTATGGAAATAACCCTTTTTTTGTGTTTTTCTTTTTTAACTTCTCAGCGTCGGAAAAAGGAGTCGTCTCAACCTGCAACGCAATCAGACCTCCACTCAAGCGTCAAAATGGTAGCCCTTTCTGCAAAAAAGCCTGTAGCTAAAAAGCACTCTTCTTTTCTTTTTATTTTTTGAAGTTTTCATTGGCAATGGACCAATGGTAGTGTTTGCTTTCTATGATATGATAGGGCCTTTGAGTTGGTTTTTCTTTTCTTTTTTTAAAAAAGGTGAGTCTCGTTTTATTTACGTAATAAATTAGTTGCTAAAGGTCTAAAGAAAATTCAAAAACAAATACTAAAAATTTAAACAATAGAAAATTTTAAAAGGTAACAACAAGAAGTCTTGGTAAATATTTATCTTACTAATGAAAGTAACGTTGACTATAAAATGTATGTAAGTTAGGTCACCTTAAATTTGATAAAAATTTAAAATTGGGAGAGAAAATTTGCTATCAGAACTGATATCAATATTCTTGTAGGTGTTTAAGGTATTGTTTGTACTTTCGAAATTAACGTGAAATTATGTAAAATGATAAAAAATAATAATTAAATTTTTTATCATTTTTCATTATTTCTTATTAATTTTAAAAGTACAAATATTACTTCAATGTTAAGAGGATTTGGAGCCTACTCATTACTTTAAAGCCGTGGATGTCTATTTTTAAGTTATCACGTACAACTTATGTGATATATATATTTTGAACATGTATTGTTGTACATATTGATATTGCAAGATGTATCATCGATATTTTTCACTGCATTATTGCTACCGATACATGCATTGTATGCATGTGATATTCAAATGCATTGCTACTACGAGAAATAGATGCATTGACAAAAAAAATTATCCAGGACAAATTCCTATCTAAGACATTCAATGAATTTTCTTAATGATTTTCATTTTCCTGTAATTGACAACAAAAAATTATCCAACAATGGTTGCTACGAGAAATAAATATATGATAGTCAGTAGTATCGATCTTTATAAATAAATATATGATCAGCCTACAATGTATTTTATAATCAACTATACCAAACAAAGTTCAGTAAATTGTAATCATCTGAACCATACATGCGAAAAGGAAAAACATGAACAAGCTCTTTACATTCTTTATCATACAATTCTGGTGCCATGAACTCTGGAGTTCCTGCGATTCCAAGGGACATTTAGTTCAATATCAAAATCAACTGCAACATATTTGATTGAAGGTAATCTAATATAGAAAGCATTGTGTTAGAACAATTTAAACACAGAAAACATTACATTTTTAAAATTTCTCAAAGAGAAAATTAAAAGAAGATTATTTCTCCTTTTGGCATCATACAATGAATTTCTCTCATCTATTTGTATCCCACTTTCCCATTGCTGTAAAAGTCATAGAGTCAAACTAATTTTTTATTTGGAACAATAATAATATAGATCAATAGAAATAAACTAAAACTAACCTGTACGTATCTGGACATTTAGTACTGTGATGTCTTGATTGAGAGCATCGGCTGCACGTTTGTTTTGGGGTTTGAAACATGCATACTTTAAGCTTAGATTTTACTCATTCACTATTTTAGGTATTTCTAGTTATAGATAGATCTTTAATTACCACAGAACCATGTGGTAGTAGTGTATATAACACAGCTGAGATTGTCTTGTATTGCTTGATTTCCTCCTTGTAGCACTATTGTGATAAGCCAGTAGCCCGTGAATCACTATCACACACCAGGTTCATATATATGCGTGGGAAAAGGTAATGGCATGTGAAGGGACTGCATATGCGTGTGAGGTTTTTGTGCACGAGCAAAGGGAATGGCGGTGACATAGGAAGGAGTAAACAAGGAGCATGGACGGGAAAGAGAGGAGACTAGACGTGTGTGAAAGAGAGAAAACATCGAGTTTGTGAATCACAGTCATACACACGTTGAAACCATACCTTTAAAACAGTAGGTGTTAAGGTATTGGCGTCGGCACGTACATTTTTCCGATGTGAAGAATCACACACAGTATACGTCATTTATTTGTTTTTTCTTTAGTTTCAGTGAAATTCACATACGTCATTTAGTTGTTATTTACGTTTAAGGTTTATATTTAAAATTTATAAACAAAGTAACTGTTAGTTTAGGTGACATGTATTTTTGAAATTATAAAAAAAATAAAAAATTAACATATTATTTTTTATCATTTTTCATTGAAAACATAAATCCTCGTTAATATAATTCGTTCTATTTATTAATATAAAATAGTCACGTCTGATTCTATTTATCTGGGTGTTTATCACTGTATAACTACATTTTTTATTATATATTATAATATTTTATGATATCATTTATTAAATAACTTTTACGTTTTTTACTATTCAAACAATTTTTACTTTTTCGTATAATTTCAAAAAACGTAAAACTCAACGTAACTCACTAAAATGCTCAAACAAACAAAACTTAAAGACCTATTTTTCTAAGCATTTATCATTATATAATCACATTTTCTACTATACATTACAACGTTTTACAATATCATTTATTAAACAATTTTATTTTTTAACTATTCATTAAATGTGATAATTCATGAAAAATATTATCATCACAACTCTTGACAAAATAACATCATCACATTAATATAATAAATATTATTTATTATTTTATTACATATTTTATTCATTATTTAATAATAATTTTCAAAAAAAAAAAAAAATTCCCGAGTCCAACGCGCAATCGCGTGTTTTCGAGTACTTTTTTCTTCGAAAGTCACGTGACGTGGGATTAAAAAATTCTCGAAGTGGTTGTCAGTGCCCACAGACTGAGGACGCAATGGGTGGTGAACTCCAGAAAAGTGTATTTATTATCTTTAAACTTATTATTATTATTATTATTAAATTACAAAATCGAACATATATTAGTTACTGTAGGACAAGACCTGATTGTCACGATGTGTGTGTGATTGCGTGGGTTTTATTAGAATAATGTCAGAAAAAGGTAAGAAATAAATTAGAATTAATATATTAAAAATTATTAATAATTTTTAATTAATTTTAAGATAGATAAAATGTTAACATTATATTAAAGTTAATTCAAGTATACATAAAAAAATTAAAAATAAACTATAAATGAAGAAAGTGTTTGAATGATCTTACATTAATAAATATAAAAAATAAACTAAACTTAATATATAAAAAATCTTTTGATTTATTATCAATTAATTTTGATATAAAATTTTAATAATTTTTTTACATAAAACGATCGTGGGTAGATTTGGAAAAAGCTTTTTTAAAAAAGATGACGACGATAAGTCTTTTTTAAAATATTATTTTAAGTAATATTAGTGTAATTTTGAAGCTATGATTATAAATTTTAATTAAAATTCTCTTAACCATTAAAATATCACTTTAATGGATTATGACAACAAGTCTTTATTACGAAATTACAATAAAAATTGAGGGGTTCTTTTTGTAACAATGTTTTAAAATTGTATGATAAAATTATTAAATCTGAACTCTATAATATCAACCCAGCTCTATAATGGTATGTGTCTCGTAAGAGAGCAAAGGACAGATGTATGCACGTTTTTCACTTAGAATGCTTCCTTTGGAAACGTAGTTGGATAATAAAAAAGAGTTTAATTATAAATTTTGGAAAGTATAGAAAAGTTGATATAATAAAAATAATAATAAGTTAGAAAAATTGATGGTGTTTATGTATTTTTAGAAATTTATAAAAAAAATTAAAAAATTGACAGAATAAAATAGAAGATGTGTTTTTTAAAATTTTACTTCATTATTTTCTAATTTCTCATTCTTTTCTCTTTTTAGTCAAAATATGTGTGAATTAACATCGATTTAAATTTAAAGAATACATAACATTCGGAACAACAAGGATGACAAATAAAAAAGAAATTGTCATTTATATTAAGAAAAGTAACCAAAAAAAGTAACCAAAAATTCTCTTACTTTTCTGTTTACGTAATTTTTTTCTGAAATCTATGCTTAACTTTCTTGGACTTTACTTTCCCACACTTTCAATATTACACAACTAACGAAAACGAGCAAGATTTAAAATCTTTTTTTTTTTAATATCATGTACTGGTAATTTTGTTCAAATTTAAATCATTTTTTTTCTTCGAAAATCTTATTACGTAAGAGACCCTGATTTTTATCTGCTGCAGTTGGATGACGGTATTATAATTTCACGTGCACTTCGGATGTACCTTTGATTTGACTTGTTCGAATGCAGAGATGACCGTAATAAAAGCAAAAAAAAAAGGTCATTTAGGAGTACGCTGCCACGCTGGCCCTTTTTTTTTCGAATATCAATAAGAAAGCAAATTAAAAGTAAATCAATAATAAATAAAAAAGCAATAGAATAATAAATAATATTTATTATATTAATATGATAATAATATTTTTTTAAAAGTTGTTAACGGTAAATAACGCAAAATTTATTTGATAAATAATAAATATTGTAAAATATTATAATACACAGTAAAAAATATCTAACTAAACACATGCTCAACTTCAGGACACTATTGACAAGAAAGGAGAACTTAACTTTTGCATTCTATTTAGGTTATATTTCACTGAAAACTTTTAGACAACTATGTACACAAGAAATCAAGATCGAAACAAGTGTAAAAAATGAGAGTATATCTAAATAATATTGGAACGAGAGTTGCAAAAAATAATTTGATATTGTGGTTGTTAAGGTCGTACTATTTGTTTAAACTGTAATTATTATATACTTTTATTTTTTTACTATATACTTCAACTAAAGTTTCGTTCAGAAAAAAGATTTCCACTCCGATCACTATATATCATTAAATTCTTACAATAATTTATCAAACATAAAATTAGATCTAACAGTAAAATATTATTTCAAATTATTTAAATTATTAAATATTAACTTATTTATTTTTAAAATAATACTTTCATTTAAATAAAAAGGCGTGTGATTTTTTATAATATAAAAAATGTTTTCATAATATTTTTTCACGTGAATTTCCTCTACACCACTGTAATTTCCTTTACGCACCACCTAAACTTATTCTACACCACCAAAATTTTCTCTAAGCACCACCGAAATTTCTTCTACGAACCACCAGAACTTCATCTGCACCATCAGAATTTTGTTTGCACCACATGAACTTCCTTTACACCATCAAAATTTCCTTCAAAAACTACTGAAATTTCTTTCGCAAACCATCAAAACTTTCTTTGCACCACTAGATTGTCTTTTACGCATTGCTTGAACTCTTCTACACCACTAAAATTTCCTCTACACACCACTGAAATTTTCTTTGTGTACCACTGAAACTACCTAAACTTCCTCTGTACCACCAAAATTTTCTCCAAACACAACCAAAAGTTTCATCGAATATAAGCTTTTTTAAAAAAAATGAAATCTCAAAAAGTGTGCAAACCCACGGATCTTTAGTAATTATTGTAACAAAAAAATCATTCCAAAAATCTTTGCAGCCAAACGAAGTCTACGTACAATAATATTTATTAAATAATTTTAACATTTTATATTAAAAATATCATATCAAAAATTTACATATCGTAAGAAAATATAATTCTACCTCATCTCACCTAACCGATAAACACACAATATTGAAATTAAAAAAATTAGAGATTGAGGGATATAATTTATTTCACATCACAGGTAACGACCAGGAGGCTTGCCACATTCAAGGCATAACCCTCCTTACCAAACCATTTGAGGGGGATCACTTGTTGGCAATTTCATTGAACAAAATATGGAATTTAATTAACTTAAGCAGCCGACGAACTTCAAGTTCCACACATTCGATATTTCCAGCAGGCTCCCAAGGTTATAAATTTAGGTTCACGGACATCACAACTAAAACTACATCCCTAAGACAATACATATCATTTTCCCAAAAAGAAGCAGATAATACAGCAAAATAAGAAACCCTACTACAAAAAGTATCTCCAACAGTCCTCCACTTCAGCACCACGCCCAGTTAACACCTGATTTCGGTACAAAAGACAAGGTGGAGTGAGTATAAACCCAGTAAGATATCATAGAAGCGAGTAAATACTTGGACATATAAGATTTTATTTGATAACAATTTTTTAATTTAGCGATTACTTCAAATGTTATTACTAAAATAAATGTAGCGAAATATATGACATCATCTTCATGTATGATTTGACCTTAACTACCAGAATCTTTTTCGTGGATTTGAATCGAGACCCATCCACCTACCGCATCACCCCCAATTTTAACTTTACGTGGTTGTGGGCTCGCACGCAGGCCATTGGTCACACTCATCCGGTGCCTTCTTATGCTAGGTTGGTAATATATTTTAACTTTAACTTTAATTTTAATTTTATATATATTATTATATATTATCGTCGTTATATAAAACATTACATACAAGTTTTAATTCACAATTTATTATAAAACTTAATTCTATTTAATTTAGAACTCAACTTTCTAACTCTTTTTAATATTTAAAACTAAAATACATTATTATCGAACACATCCTAAATCACTCCTTTCTACCCAAGTCATTGGCTTCATTTCATATGACTCTTGTTGTAATAAAAAATCACTTTCAACGTAATTTCATCTTATTTTCAAAAAGTGCATTTACCTTTTCTTATTTAATATAAGAAGTATTTTTTCCTACTTCAAAGCTAAAAAAACTGCTACCAAATGAAGTCATAAATCTATTCTAAGATTGGTTTGATTTTCACCATGTAAGGAAGAGCATCACAAAGGTACTATTTACAATCGTCACTCTAATAAGAGGACTTACCTGGTAGAAATTAATTGTTATAAATGCTAATATAAATATTTACAATATTTTTATAATAAATATTTAAAAATGATATGTTAAATCTATTTTTATATATCATTTTAATCATCTTTCGTCTCATTATTATATCAAAATCAAATTTTATTCGTTATTTTTAATATTTACGGTAAAAATAAACTCATGTTATATTGTACGTTCTGCACGTGAGAATCGAGATGCGTGTGGCCTGGCGCATACGGCGACCGACGGCGGTCGGCGGCCAGCCCGTGATCGCTCGCCCGTGAAGTCTTCCGCCCACGCATGTTGGAAAAAAATGGTCTTTGTATCGAAAATAACGAGTAAAATTAAAAATTTTATTTTATTATTAATTTTAATAAGCTAAAATTTATATAATATTAATCTATATATGCTATAATGAAGATTCATAAATACATGGCCGTATTAAAAAAATAATCTTACATCATCGAAAATATTAAATATAACTGATATTTTTATATCATTTGTGAATTTTTTTTTGTTTCCGTTGGTCAATTAATTTTGATAAAACAAAATCCATAATATGGGGCTTTTTCAACTTTTGATGGTTATGCGTGTTCATTAGTTGTGTGATACAAGTAAACTTAAAATTAACCTCAAAGAAGATGTATTTGTTGTGAAATTTTTTAACCATATTTACTGTAAGTTCGTTTGTTAGTATTCTTGTTAAAATTAAAAATCACTCTCAATGTAATAATGTTACAGGAGATTCCTGCGATAGTTTTTCTTACTCTATTTAAAATCAAAAATCACTCCTTCCATCTGGTAGAAGTAGTACTTTTTTTTAAAATGGTGCATGCACGTGCGCGTCAAATTGCATACTCCAGTACGTCTAGTCCTAAAAGATCTTCAATTTTTTTTACAATGGTATTATGGTAATTAACATATATATATACCTTTGCTTATGCTAAAATCTATATAAGCCAAGTGACCTATGGAAGTTGATATTCTATTACCTTGAAGTACTCATGCATGAAAAAAGAATATCTTATGTACGTCCAGACGTAAGCAAGCCCGTGTTCGTGCACGGGAAATTAAGGGGAAGAAGAACTGTAGAAAAAAATTTCTTTATTTTTTTCCTGGTATTTATGCATCTAACAAATATTGGAAAAAGAATCGTCATTTGTTGGATATAAAAGCAGGCTAGGAAAAGATTTTATCATCCCTTGAGAATTTTTATCATTGTCACCATTTAGTCATTAAGATTTTACTTTGTTCTTCTGTTACTCTGCAATTCACTTTTCTTCTGCAAATTTATCAGTGATATATATCACTTCCCTTTTATTCATTTTTGCAGCTTTGCTACATTCCATT
>JAMKPZ010001708.1:0-59928 GCA_024699675.1 Amphibolis antarctica | reverse complement strand
TTAATTGTTTTTGATAATTATTACAATGATAACGATTATACAAAGACATTATTGGAAGTTCATATGGTAATACACTTTCTAACATTAAATATAATGAATTCTACCTATGTTGAACATTTAAAGAGAATTTTTTATGCGGCATTTCAAAAGTATTACATGTTTCATTAAATTCTTGTTGTCGTTTTTCTAAACTAGTTATAAAACTTACAACATCCCTAATAAGTTCAATATAAATTTCAATTTCTTTTATACCTGATTGTACAATAATATTAATTATGTGACACATACACCTTTGGTGAAATAATTTAAAACCATTTGGTGAACTTATTCTAGTTTTAAACATTAGTATTGTTGCAGTATTATTAGCTGCATTATCAAAAGTTATACTATTTATTTTATTTCTAATTCCATATAAATCAAAAATTTCCATAATGTTTGCAAAAATTGTTTCAGCAGTATGTGGATATTGAATTTTTCTAAATCGTATTAATCTTTTTTGTAAAATTCAATTTTGATCAATATAATGTGCAGTTATAGCTATGTACCCATCCTTAGTTCTATCTGACCAAATATCTGAAGTGCATGCTATACATGTCATTATTGTACTCATAACATTAATAAGTTCTAATCTAAGCTTATTAAATGTATTTATGATATCTGACCTAATAGTATTTCTAGATACATGTTTATATTGTGGACAATATGCTTTACTAATATAATTATCAAAACATTTATTTCCTCCAAAACTTAATGGTAAATCTTCTAAACTAATAAATCTAGCATGTAAGTCCCTAGCCCTTTCAGAATCATAAGTCCATGAACTAACACTACCCTCAAGAGTAAAAGAAAGTTAGGTTTGAATTATTTTATCCTTATTCTTATTTTCGCATGTACTAATATGTCTAGTTAAATGACCTGTACCGCCAGACGTTTTGCAAGAGAAGTCGGCGTTACAGAGGTTGCAGAAGGCTCGTTCCTCTTCTGTGCCATCTGCCATAGCTTTCATCATGATTGTGTACTTCGACCAGATGGAAGCTCTCTTCCGAGATTTCCTTGACGACACAGTTGAAGTTGAAGCTCCAGTAGTTCCATTGACGGTGTTATTTCAGCTTCAGGATATCCGTAGACTCCACCTCCAAAACTTTGGCCTTGGTAGTGCACCATTGTTTGTGAATTGAGAATTGAGAATTGAGATTAGAGTTTGGAGAATTTGGAGTGAAGGAAATGAAGAGTGAGTTGGGTGAAAAATGAAATCCAACTCCCTCAATTTATAGAGAAAAGTTGGTTGAGTCGTTGAGGCGAAAGCCAACCATTTCACTCGGTAGCCAGTTACACGTTGGGCGGAAGTGGGCCACCCGTTGCGCGGAATTGGGCCGCCCATTTCCCGAAAGTGGGCTACCTGTTGGGAGAAAGCGTGTCGACCGTTCCTGCATGACCTGTGTTGGCACGTTGCACCTTGCACCTTCTGTGACATTTCACCCCGGCTGTCGGCCTAATGACTTGACGGTCGGTCCCTCGAACAACCACACAACCCGTTCTGCCTCCTCCCGCGCACACAGTCGTTCACCCCGCCGGCCGCACAACCTGGCAGGCGGATCAGTGACCCAACGGCCCATCATCCTGCTGGCGACACGACCCGTTCAGCCCCCTCCCGCACACCGGCGCATGCGACCGTTCACCTAGCTGCCAGCCTAATGACCCGGAAGCCATTACCCCCACCGACCAGACGACCCATTCTGCCTCCTCTTGTGCACACAATCATTCACCCCACCAGCCGCACAACCCGGCGGCCCATCCTCCCGCCAGCGACACGACTCTTTTAGCCCCCTCTCGTGCACTGGCGCATGCGACCGTTCACCCGGCTGGTGGCCCAATGACCCGGAAGCCATTAGCCCCGCCGGCTAGACAACCCATTCTGCCTCCTCCCGCACACACGACCGTTCACCTCGCCAGCTGCGCAACTCGGCGGCTGGCCCAGTGACCCGATGGCCCGTCCCCCCGCTAGCGATACAACTCTTTTAGCCCCCTCCCGCACACCAGCGCATGCAACCGTTCACCCGACTGCTGGCCCAATGATCGGGAAGCCATTACCCCCGTTGGCCCAGTGACCCGACGGCCTATCCCCCCCCCCCGCACAACATGGCAGCTTATCTCGTGCTGGGCTGAGCCGTGCTTATTTCGTGTTAGAATTCGTACCATGCCGGCATGACACGAACTACTTGAGGGTCCAACTCAGGCACAACCCACGGCACGAAAATTTTTCGTGCCGTGCAGTTGACCGACACGGTTTGACCATGTCGGGCCATTCCTAGGCTGTGCTAGGTCATGCCAGCACGGCCCATTAACATCTCTATATTGAATGTTATTTTTATATATTTTAATAAAAATTAAAATTTTATTATTAAATTTAATTTGTAATAACTTTTATTATTTTATGGTGTTTAAATACCTAAATTTTGATATTTTTATCATTTTTTATAAGTACACAAATAATCTTTATTTTTATAATTTTTTATTAAAATTTGTCATTTTTGTTTTCTATTTTATTTCTAAATTTTTGTTATTTTATTTTTCATTATTTTCAGGTATATAAATAGACTTTAAGAGTAAATTTTATGATTTACGATTTTGGAAGAGTAAGACGAGGATACACGATGTAGTATCAAATATAAGTTGTGCCATTTATGATTTCAATAAATAATAGTAATTTATGTAATTTATAACATTGATAAAAAGTAAGAGCAAGAAAAAGTGGAAAGTGAGAGACAAGCGTAAAAGTGGAGTAGATTTTAAGAATTTGAAATTTTTTTTAAGCGTTCAGATTTAGGGTTTAAGATTTTTTTTTAAAAAAATTAACTCTATTTTTGAAAAAATATATATTTTCGAAAAAAATAATTGAGATAAAAAAATAAAATAAAGGATTTTTTAATTATTAAAGTGATATTTTAATAATTTAAATAAAATAAAATAACTGATATCTTTATTTTTTAATTATTTAAGATTTATCATCTTAAATTTAAAATATTATAGATATAATAAAATTATCATAAAGTAATAATTTTTTATTTTTTTAAAAAAATTGAAGGTAGGTCGGCGGCAGGTGTACAGTTCGGGCCTAAGAAAGGCAAGGAAATCAAGGCGGCGAGAGCGCAAACGACCACCGCAACTACCACGACCACCGGCGGTCTCCGACCAAATGCGCCGCCAACTCCGACGATACTGAGATCTCGACCAACGATTTCTTAATGCCATCTGCATCCTCCCTCCTCCTCCACGTCTTCGTCCCGGCCGTCCTCGCCCTCTTCTTGTTCATACGGAACGAGGGCGACGCCGCCGCCACCACCAGCAGCAGCAACGTAACCTTCCAACTCGACATCCACCATCGCTTCTCCGTCAAGGTGCGGAGATGGGCGGAGTCTCGAGCCTGGTCGGTGGGAGAGTGGCCGAAGATCGGCACCGTCGAGTACTACGTGGCTTTAGTGGAGCACGATCGTGTACTCAGACTAGGTGGAAGAAGGCTAAAGGGGTCCGATCCTGGCGATATCACGTTTTCTGGCGGGAACACCACTGTTCGGATCAACAAACTTGGATTGTAAGGTTTCTTTGGTTATTGGATTGCGCGGTGCGAGTTCGGATTGGGGGCGGTGACTGAATTGGGATTTCTTTTTTGCTGCTTTCAGTTTGCATTATGCGGAGGTTTCGATCGGGACGCCGAGGGTCAGTTTCCTTGTGGCGCTGGACACCGGCAGTGATTTGTTCTGGGTGCCCTGCGACTGCATGAGCTGCGCGGCGACATCGGCACAGAGCTATGGTGTTGTATGTTCTCTGGGCTGGTTCGGATTGCTGTTCTTTCTGTTTCCGTATTCCATTCATATATATCTGAAATAGTAGCATGCACTTCACCACTCAACTTACATTTTTTTTACCCTAAATTGAAAACATGAAGTTTCCCCTTGTCAAGCACGAATACCACAGAATTGATTAACTTGTGGAGAGAAAAATCTGTTATTGTGGTAGATATACATTTGCACCCTTAAGTAGAATGACACACCTTTTCAGTTCCATAAATTATTTGACGACCTTAACCACTGTATTTAAAATCTAATTGATTAAGTTGTGAAGAGAAAAGTTAGCTAAAATTCATTTATCATGTGGTTTTTTTGTGGAAGGCAATCATATGGTGTCACGCAAGTATGTTTACTTGGGTGAAATTTGATATCCCTACCAGGGCCACATGGTGCTTCCACGATGACAATCGCTTGTAGGGTAGCTTACTGCACAAGGCTCCTGGTAAGAGTTCTCCATGTGAAAGAGAACTCTCTCCGTGTCATTAAGCATTGCCTCTTCTGTATCAGCAATGTAAAATCATTTTTTGTTGTCTCTTATAACAAGCTTCACTGGATGAGTGCAAGTTCTTAGCTGACTCAGTAGAATAAGTTAGTTGTCTCATGACAGAATTATACATAAAGCTTGTTACATTTATCAATCCATTGGGAAAGCGTAGTTTGCAGTATGCACTCTTAACTCCAAATACAAAATTAACACCGATCACTGTAAATTTGTTATATGTTCTTGATTCTACCACACGTTTCACATATTAATCCAAGTGAAAAATGACTGCTAAAAAGCTGTTCGGATATCTCACACACACATGGTAAATGTGATGCCATATGCCACATGGTGCATGACACATGGTAATAAATTTGTAAATCTATATCGACCAGTGACAAAGAAAGAGATAAAGAACTAGACTGTTGCTTTTTATGGTAGTGTTGATAATCATGAAATCTCAAAAAATCCCATAAAAGTTCCTTTTCCTACTTTCTTGTTTATTGTTTCTGGGCTTTCAGTTGTTTGAAAATGCTTATCTGCTTTTCTGAACCTGCAAATGAATTTCCTTATGCTCCTCATTATGACAACTACAATAATTCTTTTATTGGAAAATTTGAATTTCATTAACCAAAATTTGTTATACGCAATCCTAGAAACCTTAGAATCATGCTCCTTATGTTCCATGGGCTCAGTGTATGTAGTCATTATTCATGATATCACTCTATTATTTGTATCCGGCTAAAATGAGTTAGTCCAGAAAATTAAGACATACAAGTACCCATCGCGCATCTTTGTGTGGAACTTCTCAACACAATATACATTACCTCTCTCTCTCTCTCTCTCTTTCTTTTGAGAAACCTTTGGACCAAGTATTGTTGCATGTAACCATCCCTCCAAACCTCTTGGTAGAGAAATCCAAACTCTGCATGGCACTCTGAGTTTGTTTTTGTAATCTGTTCCTCATTGTGGAACGTGATCTGTGCATTGAGCTGGTTGAAACCCTGCTTTAATGATCTGGTAGACTAAAGTGCTTAAAATGCGAGAATTGCATACACTATGCAAATGATTGCAGTTGCAAGAGAATTAGTGGTGATCATTCTCCAAGTGGTTTGAAAGAAGGTGGACTGAATGCACTATGGTTTATGAATAAATTCTCTCCTGTTGCTACTGTTTTCATCAGTTTCTTTTCTTCATCATCACATGTTTGATACTTTGATGCCTGTTCCAGCTTCTTTTTCAAACTCCAGATACAAACATTTTGGTTTATTATTTATATTATAGTGATTAGGTTGTTAATTTGTATCTTCAATTGCAAATTCATATCATGTTGCATGACAGTTAAGTATCAGTTGCTCCATTTTTCATCATCTTCTTAGATCTTTCATCAACATGGCTGTAACTTGCTTTATGCTTGTAGTCCAAAATTTGGGTAATTGTTACTTGTTAGTACCACTAGGCTTGATAGGTGAAAGGTTTTATAACTAAAGAATGTTTCTTTCCATCATCAGTGGAATTCTTTTGCTAACATAAATTCTATTTGACAACAGAACTTTGAGCTCAATGTTTATAGTATCAATTCATCGTTAACAAGCAAGAAGGTTCCTTGTAACACATCTTTGTGTGAATTCCAAAAAGCTTGCTCTGGACCATCAGACATTTGCCCTTACAAGGTTGCATATATATCTTCAGACACTGCTTCTTCAGGAGTTCTGGTAGAGGATGTTCTGTATTTGACTACAGAAGATGCTCGACGTGAGGCTGTAGAAGCAAGGGTAACGTTTGGGTAAGATTGTCTTTGTTTCCCTTTTAAAAGCATTTTCCATATCATTTTTTCTATTTCACAAATTTGTGTTTCAACAATATGTCAGCCATGCAAACTGCCATTTTATCCGTGTCAAAGTCTTTAGAAATACCTGTATCAAATTTGAAACTTTTTTTTGGGTTTAGACTTTTTTTGTCTTGTATCCTATATAAATTGTTCGATATTGTGAATTTCCTGTATAACGATATGTTTATGAAATATTTTAGTTTTTGTTTTTAAACGTCCATTAATAGGGGCATGATATAGTGTTTGCTCTTGGCAGATGTGGACAGGTTCAAACTGGTTCATTTCTGGACTCTGCTGCTCCAAATGGTCTTTTTGGACTTGGCATGGAGAAGATATCAGTTCCTAGCATTTTAGCAAATGCAGGCCTCATATCAAATTCCTTCTCTATGTGCTTTGGACGTGATGGTATTGGAAGGATCAGTTTTGGAGATAAAGGCAGCTCAGACCAGGAGGAAACTTCCTTTGATTTTGATCACCCACGGTAAGCGTCAAGTCCCAGTAAGAGACAAGTTTACATTCCCTGAGTGTAGAGTTTTTGCTCATAATAAGCAACTCATTCTTTTCCTTTTGTCTTGAAATTATGTGTCAGTCCGACATACATTGTCAGTGTAACTGGGATGCAAGTCGGAAAAAGTTCGTTTGCTAAAGATTTTCTCTCTCTCATTGATTCTGGTACCTCATTCACAACATTAGCGGATCCAACATACAGAAGTCTCACTGAGAGTGTGAGTACTTTCAAGAGATCTCCTTCCACTCTGCGTTTTTTTTACATGATTGATTATACTTTTTCCCCTACAGTTCAATTCTCAGGTACATGATAAACGGCACAGTCCAGATCCTCAGATCCCTTTTGAGTATTGCTATCTGATCAGGTCAAATCTTTTTCATGGCGAACAGAAGTGTTTCAAGAGTCATCATTCCCAAATCATATATCATTCTAACAGGAATCCGTAATTTTCTTGAATAATCATGTAGTTCTAATCAGACCGAGATACCTTCTGTAAGTCTGATAATGGGTGGGGGCAGCAAGTTTCCTGTTACCAATCCGATTATTTTCATCTCCACACCTGTAAGACATTTAGGGCAACGGTTGCAACTCTAGACTAATTACTGATAAGTGATACCATGCTCTTTAATATTTTCATTTTCAAGAACAGTAATTGACTGACGTATATGGTCTTTAATTTTATTCTTTGAATTTGCAGACAGAAGTGGTGTATTGTCTGGCTATTGTCAAAACCAACAGCTTGAACATAATTGGACGTAAGCATGTGCTATTTTTGTTTTCTTGTTTCCCAAAATTATCAGTTATTTCAAATTTAGGTTTCACAGCGTAGAGTGGCTTGGGTGGCCATATATTAGCTGCCACTCAAAGATGACTAGCTTCTTGTTGTTAATGTAAACGACATCTTTAAGATTCATCTATCCTCTATTTTTCATGACCATCTTTTCGTTGTAGCGTTTATACCATGCTTTGCGTTTCTGTTGCCTTTAAGGTCTGATTTGTTTGGAGTTTCGGTAGTTTCAGCTTTATAAGAGTTGTACTTTTGCAATTTTAAATTGAAATTGTACAACTCTTACTTAGAGTTAAAGTAGTTAGAGTTACAAACAAACACGTTCTTAGAGATCATTCACTAATCTCACTTTTTCACTTTGTGAGTAGGAAAAAATGATTTTTAGGTGAACGATTTTAAGATAGGAGGAAAGGAAAAAATGATTTTGATAATAAAAGAAGTGGATTGAGGAATATGAATGTCATTATGAAAATAAAAGTATTTCTAGAAATTAAAAGTAAAGAAAAGTAAACGATGTCTTAGACTTTGTTCTTTTTCTTTACTTTTAATTTTTAGAAATACTCTCAGTTTTATAATGGCATACACATTCCTTAATCTATTTATTTCATTATCAAAATTATATATTCTCCTCTTTCCATCTCAAAATCGTTTTCTTAAAAATTACTTTTTCTACTTCTAGAAGTTAAGAGTAAAAAAAAGAACGCTCCCTTAAAGTAGATATAGAATGCTTTTTCGTTGTAGTCTTTTCTCTAATCTTCCCGGATTCCCGTCATTTTATTTGAAGCTTGTCAGAAACATGCCTAGCATGCTATTATCTTGCAGCTTACGCCAAGATTTTGCAGAGAATTTCATGAGCGGCCTCCGTGTGGTGTTTGATAGAGACAGACTTGTGCTGGGGTGGAAGAAGTTTGACTGTACGCGAGTTTTTTTTTTCTTTCCTTCTTTCTATTATCTGCTGTTTTTGGACGAACATGGCTCTTCTGATCAGGGTGCTGCGTCCCACGCAGGCTATGATACGGAGGACGTCAACTCTTTGCCCGTAACCCCACGAACGCGGAATTCGTGCACGCTTCTCCCTCCCTCCGTTATAGGTCCGGGCAACTACAAGCCTGAAGCCACCAAGCAAGGCGGTGGCCCCAAACAGATCTCCATCGTCCAACCTTCCGCCTGCCGGCCACCTTACTCCGACCCTTCCATCCTCCTACATTTTTCAGTATTTTTGCTTTCATCAATGAATTTCTTGACCATTCTTTTCTAGTTTTCTTCCGTCGTTGCACATAAACCATACGCCTACAATGTTAAATCGCGACCATCGTCAGGTTCAAAATCCGCAGCCCGTCTGTGCGTTTACATCTGTAGATATGCCTCGGATAACGTTTCTCTTGTGTTTTCTCTTCTGAATTGTAGACACTAATTTTTGGGAATTTTTTACTCATCCGTGCGTACACGAATGAGTATCTTTCACCCTTATCGACTTTGAGAAAAAGAAGAAACGTTATTGTTGTAAAATATGTGCTGCCTTTTGTGTTTCGAATTTGGATGTATTCACCATTTCTGGGGGTGTTTGCTTGAAATGGCTCGGTTTCGACGATGTGCT
Organism: Amphibolis antarctica; assembly: GCA_024699675.1. Lineage (NCBI taxonomy): Eukaryota > Viridiplantae > Streptophyta > Magnoliopsida > Alismatales > Cymodoceaceae > Amphibolis > Amphibolis antarctica. The sequence continues at coordinate 50,876 of JAMKPZ010001708.1, read as the reverse complement.
GCCTTTATAGGATTCATTTGATAACGAGATTTTTAATTTTGAATATTGTGAAATATTAGTAATTGAATTTTATTATCAAATAAAATTTAATTTTACTGTAAATTACAAGATAAAAATTTGTATATAAGGTAACTTCAATACTTCATAGTAAATGAAGTCTTAAGGTTTAGAATTTAAAGTTTAAAACTTTATGTGAATTAATCAAAATGATAATACTCGGTACACGTGGTGAAATGCAAATTGATTTTTGAGTTTTAAATGCGTATTTAATTACGTTTATTCTCTGCATTTCAATGTCCGATTAGTAAGAAATTATAGAAACTAATATCGTTTTCGTAACATGTGAAAATAACATACTTGTCATAGAAATAAGCTAGTCTGGTTACTTCCCTCAATTTTTAAAAATTTAATGTCCGATTGATTACAAATAAACTTTTCAATAGGTTTTCGTGGATCATTATAATAAAGAAGGGTTAAGAGTAACGAGCACAGGTTTTAGTACACAAACCAAGGGTTCAGGTTTTTTAATATCGTACAGGCAACTATAATTTTTTAATTAGTAGGCAAATAATTAACAAAATCTTTATGGGATGCAAATAAAAGGTCTAATTTTTTTCATCGAAAAAATATAAGATAATATTTAAATTTAAATGTAAGTGAAAAGTAAAAATATTTTTAAAATATATTGTTGAACGTTATTGAGAATAAAAATACTATTAAAAAATGAAAAAATAAAGATGTAAAAACTCAATGATAAAAATATCATAATTGAGTGCATTTAAAGATAACATTTTTTTTACTTCTGAAGTTAGATAGAGTTGAAATTGAAATTGATTTCACAAATAAAGTTAGAATTATATAGTAATTTGATTAATAAAAATTTATACGTTGAAATCTGTAAAGTAATAATAATATTGAAGTAATTTTAGGAAATGGGAGAAGCTTTTTTTAAATTTTTTCTGATTTTTAGGGGTTTGTGCATGCTGGAAAAATTTTAAAATTTGTACATTTTTTTGGGGTCATTTTCTACCTATCGGGCAAAAAAAATTCTTAGAGGAAATTTCATTGTAACATAATTCCTTGATATCATACATCTTACTTAATTTCTCTCTTGCTAAACTCGAAGGAAAATGTAAAATTATATTTGAAATGTTAAAATATAAAATATTTATATATTTTTTAAAATTAATTTTCTAAAATTTTCACAATATTCACATATAATTTTAAAATTTTTCTCATTTTCTCAATTTTCTTTTCTTTTCTTAAAATTTTATTTTTAAAATTTTCGACATATACAAACTAATCCTTATTTAAAATTTATCAACAATATAAATTGGATTTTTTAGTGGCTAACTTTATAATTGATTTTATAAAAAAAAATCTAAACTTGAGGGAAGGGTTCATGGGTAGGGCAACCGGCACCTGCGAAAGCCGTTCAAGCTGACGCCTTTGCCCGGCACATATATATATATATATGATCCGTCCGCTCCAGCGTCTCACTTGTTTGTCCAGGAGATAACAACCTCACACTCGCCGGAGCGCAAAAGGGGCAGGTGCTTCCCCGTCCAGACCGAAATACTTTTCCCCCCCACCAAGTCAAGATCTTGCTATGGCGCAGGACCAGGATGTGGAGATGAAGGAGAACACCCCGGCGATCTCGAATTCCACTTCTTGCGCCGCCGCTGCTTCCACTCTTCAGCGTAAGACACCGGAACCCGAGAAAACCCTAGTTCTTGTACTCGACGGTTTGGAAGCGTAACTCGGTTTTGCCCTTTTTTCTTTCGTTGCCGAGCCTGACATGTGAAATTCTTCTCGAGAAACGCAGATCTGAAGGAGATCGTGTCGCTGATCGAAACGGGAGCGTACACGAAGGAGGTGCGGAGGATTGTCAGGGCCGTGCGGCTCACGATAGGGATTCGGCGTAAGCTTACGGCGTCGGTTATATCTGCGTTTTTATCATTTGCACTTGCTCCTGGGTCGGAGGCGCACTCGCGGCTGTCGTCCTACCTCTCAAAGGTGTGTGTCCGTGTGTGTTTGTTTCGCGGGGGTTTGTTTGTAGCCCTTGACTTTTTTGTGGAAATTTCAGCTTCTTCATCTCTTCCAGTATTGGTCGTACTTTGCACTTGACCTTTTGCCTTTGAGACAGTGATATTGCAATTCTTGAAGGTTTAATTAGCGTTTGTGCTAGTTCTTTACATTATGCTGCTCGTTCTTATTCTCTATTTTTCGTTGGGCTTTTAAGAAGCATCTTTCAGATGAATTTTTAATCCCTTTTCTACTCGATTGTGTTTCTCCTGTGTTAGCATAACTGAAGTACTGTCCTCATGCATAGAATATGGTGGAAATTAGGTTGTTTTGTATTTTGGTATTGACTTTGATTGGATCAAAGATGTGATTTTTTAGTCAAACTTTTCTTATTCCTTGTGACTAGTGTAATCCTTATGGTTAGTATAATCCTTATGGTTATCATAATGGGTTGCAAGAGAGAGAGAGAGAGAGAGAGAGAGAGAGAGAATTATGTGGTAGAGAGAGACGTTGTAAGTAGAGTTGGTAGTCCTGAGGTGGTGCCTTAAATAGTGATTCTTAACCATCCATATCGTAAAAGAAAGCATATGAATTTGAAACAGAGATGCTTGTCATATATGTATGTGTGTTTGTACATATATGTACACAATGTACATGTATGTTGTGCACATGCGTCAAATATGGATTTGCTCAACATCCATCTTCTCATTTCTTGGATCTTTATTGTCCAACAACTTTTGATCTAGACTCACTCAGTCATCATGGATTTGCTGCTAGCTAGATCCTTAATCATTGAAAGCATATGGTAATTAAGTTTAGTCAAGAGTGTACCTGTTCTGGCTGTTCATAGGCACTCAATTCATTATATATATTTGTTGATGTGTAATATTTTTCATGCCAAGAATTTGTCGAAGGAATCAAAACATTAAGGAAATATTTGAGGGCTTCAAAAAATTTATGGTTCTTGATTTAATGTTATAAAAATAGAAAACAAATATTATATGGATTGGAAATCATGTTTCTAAAGGATAGGAATACAAATAGGAGTTTTTGAAAAATGTAATGTATTAAAAATGAATAATATTAAAATCTACTGGTGATCTCGTGAAATTTTCTTGGTGTCACCAGATCAATGGGTATTGTTAGCTTAAACTGAGAAATCGTTGGTTAATTTTTTTTCCCCAAAGATCTCATATTTCTTGCCACCCTCATTCCACCCCAACCATCATCCCTACTTTTGGTCATACTTCTTATCATCGCCACCTTGCTTTTGCTACAAGCCCCCTGCTTCATGTATCTCACGGCCATCCTTGTCGTGTCTCATCCACTGCCACACTATCCACTTGTCATTTTTCCCTTGTTAGCACAAGAGGTGGGGGTGAAGAGGAAGGAGAATGGCAGGATAGTTTGTATGTGCGCAAGCACCATTAAAAAATTTCAAGCTGATTCCATTAGCATACACAACCTCAATGAATAGATATAAATATACTTGCATATAATGATTACCACAACAATAACAGCAATAATTTGAGCCACAATTCCATTATATGAGGTCAGCCATATGAGTATTTTTCTTTCAATTATCTATTGCCAAATATTTTATTAAATTATATAAATTAAAATCTTTTATTACAATTCTTAACCAATTAGTTTTAGGCCTACCTCTCCTTTTTTTAATTTCTTCTATATTAATTAGTTATTCTGTGTTAATTGGTGCATTCTTTGGTCCCCCAAGGATATAACCCAATCACCTTTGATGATTTTCTTTTATCTTATCTCTACTTTTTGTAACTTCTACTTTATTTCTAATAAAATTGTTTTTCAGCTTATTCCCTATAGTGCTACTGCTCATCCTTATTATCATATGCATTTTAGCAATACTAACTTTTTTGCATGTGCACATGTTTTACAATTCAACTTTTTGAGCCATAAAGTATAGCTAAGCAAATGTGAGTTTTATAAAATTTTCGTTTTAATTTTAAGGGTATCCTCATATGATATAGTACTCCAAAAGTAGTTTTTCATTTCATCCATCATTAATCCTATGAATAATATCTTTATAATTTCACCATTTCCATGTATTAAAGATTCCTACGTATTTTAATGTCTTTTATGAATTTCATGGTCAACTATGTACATACCTTCATCATTATTCTAATTATCATTAAACCTGCATTTCATATATTTAGTTTTTATGCTACTCAATCTAAATTCTTCAATTATTCTCTCAATAATTCTAATTTAGAATTAATTCCTTATTTAACTTTCATGAGCTAAAAGTACATCAGCAAATAGCATACACAAGGTATTTCTTCTTGAATTTTCTTGGTTATTTCATTCGTAACCAAGATGAATAGATAAGGACTTAGGGAATGCCCTTGTTGTAAAACCTATTTCTATAGGAAATTCTATAGTTTTAACACTAATAGCTGATTTGTCATGCATGTTTATGATATCAATATATCCTATTAGTACTCTCTTTTTTTCTAAACCCACTGCAATTGGTTTCTAGGTATTCTATCATAAGATTTTTCTAAATCAGTGATGTTCCTTTGTCTGAACTCTAAATTTTTTTACTAGTTATAAAGTAAATGAATAGTTTCCATTTTTGATGTACCCAGCCTAGACCTAAATTGATTTTTGGTGATTTTAGTTATATGACTTAGTCTTTGTTCAATTACCTTTTCCCATAATTTATAGTATGACTAATTAACTTAATACTGCAATAGTTATTATAATTATGTATGTTTAATGTTTATCTTATTTTTAAAAATGAACTCTTTCTCCAATCATTTGGTATCTTCTTTGTCTATAAAATTATGTTAAAAAATTTAGTTAACCGCCTAATCTTTACTTAAATTATGCACTTCCACACTGTAATAAAAATAGCATCTGGTCCAATAGTTTTCTCATATTTCATTTTTTTAATGGTTTCTTCTACCTCCAAACTACTAATCCTTCTTAAATAATTACTAGCGATGCAATCATCACTGTTTCAAATTAATTAGAAAACAAATTTTAGTTCAATTATATAAAATATAACTCAAAAGCATATTTTAATTATGCATATTTATTGGTTAAGAACAAGTCTTCAAAACTAGCCATATAAGCAGTACAATAAAATTTGTAAACAGTTAAGTAAAATATCAAAACAATAAAATCATGTCGATGACAAAAAAACAAAAAATCAAAAAATTATAAACATCTGCCAAACACAGGAAAATGTCCATCTTCCTATAAAAATGGAAAACTGTCGTGTAAATCAATAAATGGAGGAAACATCAATTTACAAAACTTTTTAATGACCATTTTCTTGTTTTTTACTGCAATGGTATTGGTATACATCTGGTAGGTAATTTGCGTATGAATATTTTTTGTTTATTATCTTATAAACCCATATTGGTAAGAGACTTGTACATTAGGATTGCGTTTTTTTTAATCTCATAGGATATTGATTGATGTGATTATGGCGTTGGTAATTAGTTTTTGCGATAACTTGCCAAAAGGTCTCTCCATTTGCATCACTTTTTTGTTTTTAGAAACTTATACGTTGATCTCAGGAAGATGAACATGATATGGATGTGGATACAGCAAGTTCAGCAACCCCAGGTTCAGCCAAGCATCCTCCTCCCGAAGTTGAGATTTACAGCTATTTGCTTGTCATGATTTTCGTGATAGACCGAAAGAAATATGATGAGGTTAACTCAGCATTTCCTGATTGGTCTACTTTGTGACCAACCCTAAGATAGTATTTTTATTCTTCCATTTTTTTATAATTTCAGGCTAAAGCTTGTTCAACAGCTGGTATTGCTCGTTTAAAAAATATAAATCGAAGGACTGTTGATGTTTTAGCTTCCAGGCTGTACTTCTACTACTCTCTAAGCTACGAGCTTACGGATAATCTGTCTGAAATCCGAGGGTGAGTCAGCCTCATGAGTTCCTACTGTAGAATTGGAGCTGTAATTCAAACTTCTACGTATCTTTTATTATGAACTTTTTTATTTAAAGGTAATGATATTAAGTTTTAAAATTGCATTGTGTCTGATGTTCTGATTCAGAAACCTTCTTGCATTGCATCGAATGGCTACACTTCGTCGTGATGAGCTGGGCCAGGTAATACATATTGTCAACTTGGTTCATGTGTCCTGAGAGATCTGACGTGTATTTATTGCTATTCTTATTGTGCCAGGAAACACTTTTGAATCTCCTGCTTCGCAATTACCTGCACTATAACTTGTATGTTCAGGCAGAGAAGCTAAGATCCAAGGCACCAAGATTTGAGGCTCACTCAAACCAACAGGTAGCACTTTTTTTTTCCGGTGTCCTGATCAAACCACAAAACAATGTCATGATGGATCAGCTGTTGGTAGTCATTTTAACTTCCATATCTATCAACCGTAGCTATAAAAGAAACTTATGTGATGCATTTTATTTTATGTTCAATAAATATGTATTTTCATTTAAGATTTATTTCTGTAACACTACATGGAAAAAACTAATGGACAATCTTTTGGACAGTTCTGCCGGTACTTATTCTATGTTGGAAAAATCAGGACCATTCAATTGGATTATACAGATGCGAAAGATAGCCTCATGCAGGCATCTCGTAAAGCCCCTGCTGCAGCCCGGGGCTTCAAGATCTTGTGCAACAAGTGGGCTGTTCTAGTTCGCCTGCTTTTAGGTGAGATACCTGAAAGGACGGTGTTCATGCAGAAGGGCATGAAGAACGCTCTAGTTCCATACTTTGAGCTGACAAATGTGAGTTCCATTTCCTGATGGAGTCGTACCATTCAGATTTGTGGAGGATCTAATGATTTCCATTACAGGCTGTGCGAATTGGAGATCTGGAACTGTTTCGGTCTGTCACGGAAAAATTTTCTGGTGTGTTCAGCAAAGATAGGACCAACAATTTGATAGTAAGGCTACGTCACAATGTCATCAGGACCGGACTTCGCAACATCAGCATCTCTTACTCTCGTATATCGCTAGCTGACGTGACCAACAAGTTGAGGTTGGATTCTGATAATCCTGTGGCAGATGTTGAGAGCATTGTTGCAAAAGCTATCCGAGATGCGGCTGTTGATGCTACCATAGACCATGAGAAGGGTTGGATGGTATCAAAGGAGACAGGGGACGTATATTCTACAAATGAACCCCAAATGGCTTTCAACTCGAGGATTGCGTTTTGCTTAAACATGCATAATGAAGCGGTGAGGGCTTTGCGGTTCCCCCCAAACTCTCAGAAGGAAAAGGAGAGTGCAGAGAAAAGGAGAGAGAGACAGCAACAGGAACAAGAGCTTGCCAAGCATATTGCCGAAGAAGACGATGATTTCTAAATTTGCATCGCCCTCTCACGTATTGTAGGAACATGCCAGCTTTGTGGTGACATTTTCGAAATACAAATTGCTGTAATATTTATTTGATGATTTTGATATCGACTGCTGTTCCTAAGAATCTTCCCAAGTTGGTGATATCCTCAACCATTTTTTGTGGCTTATTCATTGTGATAGCTGCTTTTTTGCCCCGCAAATGATCATCCCCTCTGGTGGGTGTGGCTTAGCTTGACGTGTTTCATTTCAACCAAGCTTGCAGAGATATGAATATAAAGATGGATCCTTGGGTTGAGGATTGTTTTGAAAGACTCTTCATTTGATGCAATGCGTGAGGTATGATCAAGGCTTAAGGTGCGCATTGCGTGCATGTGGTATGCCTTTACTAACGTGTACTTTGTGATGTTGAAACGAAGAATGGCGAATAATAACAGAGGATCCAATTATTTGATGAGCATTGGGTTGGTTGTTTGTGTTTCGTTTGAAAATAAGATTTGTAAAGGTTTTTATTATATAAAGTTATGTTTTAATGAATGGTGTAACGAAAATAAAGATTTTTACTGTTAAATAGGAAAATAAAAAAAAATTTATTTTGAAAATTATGTAAACTTCAAAAAACGTAAATTTTAAACTTATTTATTGATTTTATCAAATAAAATCTTCGTGTTATATTTTTTTGATTAACTAATGGTAAAATTTCTAACGTCAATTTTACATTATAAAAGAAGTTTGTGCTTTTGTAAATGATAACAAATAATAAAAATATGAAAATTTTAACATATTAGTTTTTATCCTTTTATATTATTTTTAAAAACACAAATTTTCTTACTTTATTTGGTTTTAACTTTTTACAACTTCTAAAATTACTTTTAACATTTATTATTATATAAATTTTAATATATAAATTTTTATCATCTACATTATTATATAATTTTAATTTTATTTATAAAAATAACTTTAATTCTAATCGTATGTAACTTCATAAATTGAAAAAACAAATCCCAATATACACCCAACACCAAGAGAAATTATCAAATCGCATGCCAATCGCAGTACAGGTATAAATACAACGGAAGCCTCGCCGAAGTCGTGTGTTGGCGGGAAGATTTAGCAGACGATGGCGGCAATCGGCCCAGAGGGGGAGATGTCATCGGCGGCGGCGGCGGCCGAGGAGTACATGGTGTGGAAGAAGAATACTCCTTTCCTCTACGACCTCGTCATTTCCCATGCCCTTGAGTGGCCCTCTCTCACCGTCCAATGGCTCCCCACCTCTCACCTTTCCTCTTCCTCCTCCTCCTCGAGCACTAGTACCACACAAGGCCTCCTCCTCGGGACCCTCACATGCGACAACTTTCCCAACTTCCTCATGGTCGGGGCGGTCCACCTCCCAGCCCCGGGTTCCTTCCCGGCAGTGGAGATTTCCAGGTCGATGCCACACGATGGGGAGGTCAACCGGGTGCGGTACATGCCGCAGAAGCCTTCGGTGGTCGCCACGAAGACGTGTGGGTCGGAGGTGCACGTGTTTGATTGCGGTGGGAGGGAGGAGGGAAGCGGGGACGGGCCCGGCCCGGATGTCGTGCTCAAAGGGCACAAAAAGGAAGGATACGGCATTTCCTGGAATGGGATGAAGGAAGGGCTCTTGCTTAGTGGGTCGTATGATTCCAAGATCTGCTTTTGGGATCTGGGTTCTTCGTTGGTGAGGAACAGTGTGTTGGACGCGAAGGATGTCTTCGAGGTGTTCGATGCAGTGCCTATGAGGGACTTTTCCCCTATTTACCATTAACTCTATAAGATACTTGTGCTGAGGACTAATTGATTTTGTTCAGGTGCACGAGGATGTTGTTGAGGATGTTGCTTGGCACTTGAAACACGAGAATTTATTTGGGTCGGTGGGTGACGATCGTAGGCTTATGCTCTGGGATTTACGGTCGTCTACGGCCAAGAAGCCAGTGCATTCTATTGTAGCCCATGAGAAGGAGGTAAAACAATCATTCCTGTTTCATTCAAACCAAGTATTCTTTTCCACATTGGTTACAACTAATAAGCCAAAAACATGCTGTTGAAGGTGATCGATTTGGGTTTTTTGCAAAATGATATTTTCTCAAACAATTTAGATTCATTAGTTTTGGCATTCATAGAAGTTGGATTTTTGCAAGAAACTCCACATCCTTATTGTGGTTGTGCATCTGTGTGAGCTATACTTATCATGGCCTCACCTAGGTGGCGTGTAGGCGTCATGGAATAAGACCTTAGGCGAACTCATGCTTGGATTTTCCCGGTGATAAGGCATCCTAGGCGGTGTGGAGTGCGCCAAAGCGTGATATAGGTACCTATTTTTTCTTCTTTTCTTAATGTGATTAAATGGATGCCAATTGGGTCTATTTAGTTGATCCTTTAATATAAGTATAACATACAATGATCCATATTCTAGCCTATTTTTATTCCTTCTTCCTCTTTCGTCCTACCACTACCTTTCTCCACTCCTCTGGTTGCACATTCCTCGATGCTACCACCACCGACAACCAGAGCTTCTGGAGCTCCTGTAACGCTTATATAGATATATATATATAAGGCAATGAGAGCAGATTTTCCTCAACACATACTGTAGAATTTTAGAGTTGTGAAAAAATAAACATGCATGCATTGTACGGTATAGAGTTGTGAAAAAATAAACATGCATGCATTGTACGGTATAGAGTTGTGTACCATTCCAAATACTATACATCAGCGCATATCCCTTTTTGGCACATGCTTAGATGCAGCCTGCTCGCTCTTGCAGACTCACGTGCACTGGGCACGTGCGGTAGTCCGCCATGCAAACAAACAGAGACGTAGTGCCATGATAAGTGTAGTGTAAGCACAGTTCATATTTCACATCTTTCATACTGTTAGATTACATAAAATAACTGTAAATTTTAATATATGAATTGTTAGAATGTGAAGTAACTATGGCCATCCCCAATAATATTAGTAGAGTATATGACTCTAGTAAAATAGGTGCTAATGTTATTGCCGTGAGTCCCGTATCATTTTTTTTTCAATTAGGTATCAAACATGAATTAGACCATGATATTGTGTATAATGAACTATTCATTGGTGGCGATTGAAATCTGTCATATGCCCCAAGATTTGTTTTTTCCCTCATCAAACTAAGATCAAACCACTCACATGAAAAAGTGCAAAAATGAGCTTTCAGTTAGATGCATGTTCAGTTTTGTCATGTTAGAGGTTTTCAATGCTGATTAACGTTTGATTTATCCAGGTTAATTCTCTTTCTTTTAATCCATTTAATGAATGGATTCTGGCTACAGCATCTGCTGATGCAACCATTAACTTGTTTGATCTGCGAAAGCTCACAACAAGCTTGCATACATTTTCCAGTCACACGTATGAACTCTATCTGCTATTTAGATTTTTCCATAGAAAGCCTCTGTCAATTATTTCCAGGAAATTGAAGAAATTACGGATGCCGTCTTACATTTATGGAAATTTACGGCTCATTGCATCCTCATTCTAATGTTGAATTCTTTCTGTTGTTTTCTTTATCGATAAGAAGCCCATCGTGAGAAATTACCGAATTTTTAAATGCTATTAGCAAATCACTTACTTGTTCTGACTTGTAAATATCGAACTTTTTTTTTAAAATTCTCTGAGATCCATTCTAGCGTTTCGAGGTACACAAGCTGAGATTTGGTTGCTCAAGAAAAAGCCAGAATTTTGGGTTTTAGGGGGGTTTGTGTCTATGTAAGGTATAAGAAATGACGTGAAATGGTGGAAAATAATAATTCAAAATTTTCATCATTTTTTATTATTTTTCACTATTTTCAAAGACAAATCCCCCCTTTATGTCAATATGTCTTATTTCGTAAGTTTCATACAATTTTCTTAAAATTATACACGGATTGCATTGTCATTAGGGACGAGATAGTCCAGGTGGAGTGGAGCCCTAATCATGAAACTGTCCTGGCTTCTTGTGCAGCTGACAAAAGGTTGATGGTTTGGGATCTTTGCAGGTATCCATCTATGATTCTTAGTTGCTGCAGTTTTTTTCGCAACTTCAGCTCACTGTTTTAGATGGCTCAAGATCTTATACTAAAATAAAAATTCCAAGTATGTTTAAGTGGACTTAAATAAGGATGCATGGCCTTCATAGAATATTTATAGGAGAAAATTATATTTTAGGAGAAATCGATGTTGTTAATCTCTGTCCATTATTATAGTAACCGATTGGCTCAAAGTGGTATGATCCTTAATTGGTAGTTTACATTACCTAATTTGCTTGTTTGACCTGGCTTCTTTAGATATTCATATGCACTTAAGCATTCATATTTTTTTTCCTCACGGTTATTTGATTTGACTCGGTACTTTCCAGAATTGGAGATGAACAGACATCAGAGGATGCTGAGGATGGACCTCCCGAGCTTCTTTTTGTCCATGGGGGGCACACGGACAAGATCTCTGAGTTTTCATGGAACCCTAGAGAGCCATGGGTTATTGCCAGTGTTGCAGAAGATAACATTTTGCAGGTCTGGCAAATGGCAGAGGGAATTTACCGTGATGATTATGATACTTCCGTTGGCAATGGCATGCACCCTGCAGACTAAACCCCTAATATTTTCGACCTGCATGATGCAAAGATTAGGCGTCGGTACAATATTTCTTTGTAATTCTGACAAGGGAAGTTTTTGTGGTTCCCTATTGCTATTTTTGTAGCTCTTACACTTGAAAGAACGAAATTGTCGTCTAGAGTTTACTATCCCATTTCCTTCCAAACATAAAATCATACATAAGATGATATGAGTATTTTTGTTCTTGTTCAGATGTGGAACAATATAATCATCCTACAGGGAATATTTATTGCAGCCTGTAAGCTTCTGGATGCAAAAAATGAATGCATAAATTTTGATCTAAACTGAAAACCAGAAAAAGAAAACTGGTAATCTTCGCAGGACAACCAAGCAAAGGAAAAGAATGTTCCCAAGAGTATGAAATTTGATGTTTTACTCTAACTTATGATCTGATTCTTGGTGCCTCCCGTACAGCAATCTCCATCCTCTGATACCACTCCCCTATCCGAGTATTCTCCACCATATCTTTACCTGCCTTCAGATATCGGATGGGTCTCAATACACCAAATACCGCAAGATCAGCTAAATTGGGTTTTGAACCACCTGCACAGATGGAAATATTCAAAATTTAAAAATGCATTTTGAGAGAAGGAAGATCAAAATAATCTAGCATGATTATTCAGAAGAAGATGTAGGCTGACCAAGGAAATCCCTTCCATCAAGAGCATTGGTCCAAGTTTCGGCTGCTTCATATAAAGCTGCACGTTCATCGGCTATGTTGTATTTTTTCTTCAGCTTCTTTGACACCATGTACATGGCTACTGCTCCAGCATATTTAACTGTGAATTTTTCTGTGCGGCTGAAATTCCCTGCATTTCAAATATACATGTTCAGAACGTAAGCAAAGTTGGAAACAAGCTTGTCAAGATCACTACATCCTATAGAAACTAGGCTGAAACGAAAAATGGGAGAAAGAAAGAACAGAAGGTTTCCGCATCTCTATCTGTAGTGCAAATGCTGGATCAAAAATTTAATTTTCTAGGTACTTGACCTTGGTTGTCTTCTCACAGGTTTTGTGGTTGATAACTTGTTCTCAAGGAGCTAGCTAGGCACAAATTAACAAGTGCATATCATACAACTAGAAGATTGATAGAGCAGAAGAAAGTCGATGTACAAAATAGAATCAACTAAGCATTTGTCTTAAGCCTCGTTTGGTAATGAGGTATTCTAACTTCAAAAACTATGAAGAGCTGAAATTAAGAAGGGTTTACCAAACGAAAGTAAATTACACAAGTTGTATAGTAGGAGTTTGTATGTAAAGACTTGTACGGTGATAATGACATAAAAGTTTATACGAAATTGTTACTGCTATTACCAAACAAGACCTTAGTCGTAAAGTAGCATTGTAATAGGGAAAGTGACCTTCAACTTGTTTGGCTCTCTTCCTCATCAACCTAACCATTTGACTAGTATGGGACAAAACTCAGATGCATACACACTCACAGATAACCATCTTCTAGGTTCAGTTGTAATTATAGATATCTACTGACAATGTTTGGTGGCATATAAATGAGAAAAAGCATGGTTTGCAGATCAAAGCAAAAACTGATGTATAAGCTTATGAATTGGAGAGCAGGTTTTTCATGCGGTAAACTGGTAATAAAAATAGCAATTTACATATCAACTCCATATCATTCATCATGAATGCTAACTTGGTAACTTACCATTGCTTGTTATGTAATCAAAAGATTCCAGGGCCTCAGAAGTGTTCCGATATATGTTTGGTGACAGAATGTGTACTAAATGCTCATCCACCCACCTAGAAGCGCAAGCATATTTTGAATGATCCCAAAACATGAAATTTAACTTCAAGTGGGAAACACAAATACAAGTTTCAAAAACATTCAACCTAAAGCTGGGTAATCATGTAATAGAAAAGATGACGTGCAATTTGTTAACAAAATCGTTAGACAGTGTCGCAAGTAAAAAAGAATGAACACAAATACATGAGAATGCACAAGGAAAAGATTTATCTACACAATGCTGTCAAAAATAGACAAACAAACAAACAAATGTACCCTTGGACAAGAGGAAAATGCCAACCATGGATTATAGAAAGCATAACAAGGTACTAGAAGAAGGCATCACACCTACGCCACTTCATCTCTTCATGATCACTGCTTGGCTCCTCGGAGTGAATCCTACGATTCAATTTGTCAATTATCGCTGAAAGTAGAAACAAAAAGTTGATGTTTTGTACAAAGTAGAAACAAACACAATAATGAAACGTGGTAAATGAAATCCTTAAATTGTAAGTACCTGAAGAATCAACCAATTGGTCCCCATCTACGACTAGAATTGGAACTTTCTTGTAGTCGGACCACTTAATCTCCTTCTTGCTGATTGGATTTACTTCCACAAATTGGTATGGAATGTCATGGTAATCCAAAAAAGCTGTGAAACGGAAGAGAAAGACGTCAATGACAAAAACATATATACTCCCATTTCGCTAGATACACAAACGAATCCATTTCCTACATCCGAATCATTCGAAATGGAAGATTCTAAATCCTAATAAACACATAACTAGGGTTCAGGAAAAAAAGAAGCGAGTAACTATCAAAGCAAGGAGGCGAGAAAAAACGAGGCAACGAAAAAGGACGAACCTTTGACCTTGTTGCAGAAAGGACACGCCTGGTACTGGTAGAGCACGACGTCCTTTGGTACCAAATTGGGCGCGAGAGGCTCCTTGGCCTCGACAGCCGTCGCCACGGCCACGGAGAAGGAGACAGCTCCGGCCAAGCCCAGCCACGGAGATCTGGGTCCCGGACGAGGAAAGGAAGAGGCACAGAACTCCATCGCCGACGTCACGGGGGCAACGTGGAGTGCGTGGTCTGCCGCCACGGCAGCCGACGGCGGCGGGCGCCGTCGGAGGAGAAGCAAGCGGGAGAGCAGACGATTCACCCTCCACATCACGACGAACGCCGTTGATTCGATTGGGTCGGGCCTTTCGTGCGTTTGAAATCAACGAAATTTTCTGAGGTTATCGATTTTTAAAATTATTTTTAACATAAGATTTATATGTTACAAATTTTTTTTTTTTTTAAAAAAAAACATAATTTATCGTAAAATAGTTATGATATTAATTTTTAAAATTTACGATGATTAATGAATAAAATACGTAAAATAATAAATATATTATTGAATAAAATATATTGTTTTACTATTAAAACTCCTATGAGTTTTTTCTTTATAGAATATATAGAATAATAAATAAAATATGTTATTTTACCTTAGGAGGTTTGTATTTTTGAAAATTAATGAAAACGAAAATTTAAATTATTGAAATTTTAAAAATATGAAATTAAAAATTTTTATGAGATTATTTGTACACTTTATAAAAATATAAAAAGTTTATATTTAATTTTTAAAAGTTAAAAATATTCTAAATTTTTAACATTTCAATAATAATAAAAATTTAAATTTTCTTTTTTGCAAATTTCTATAAGTAACAAACCCTCCCTCGTAGAGTAATACTGTCAAATTATTTATTAGTTTTTATGAATGATTTGGTCTTTTATTTGATAAAATATATTATAGAAAGTTAACGTATATAGTAAATAATTATAATGCATAATGCTTACTTCTACAACAAATAGACCTATAGTTATTATTATATAAATTTTAATATATAAATTATAATTTATAAGATTATAATTTAAAATTATTCATATTTTTTTATTATTTAATACTTATAAACATATTATAAAATTCATTTAATAATCAATTTAAATTCTAATCTTTACCTTTATTTATATTTAAATGAGATTTGAATCTGGAACGAAGAAATTCTCAACTTTGGTGGTTAATCTTTGCCTTCATTTTACTAACAAATATTATAAATTACATGACTTTCGCTTACTTATTATAGACTATTTCAATAAATCATATAATCAATTATCATGTACTTACTTTTTTCCATGAATTATTCAAACCTTAAAAACTAAATTCAAATTTAACATATTATTTTAAACATTGATAATATCTACGATAAAAATGGTTTCTTTTAAATTTACACAATAAATATAAATTTATGATGACATCAGCAATTTAGTTGTCTACTCTTTTCGTGCATGAATATTTACGATGATAATGATATATAAAAATTTATGATTCAAGCACAATCCATTTGGACTCATAACAAGTTAGGTGTAGTATGGTTTAATTTTTAATTATTTTTTATTTTATTAAAAAATAATATAATATTAATATAATTTATAAATACTATAAGATAGATAAAGGTAAGATTTAAACTTACAATTATACATCACTTATTAAGAAAGAAACTCAAACCACTAAATTATATATAATATATATAACTTTTAAAAAAATGAAATAAATAAAAAATTATAAATTTATTTTCATGCTATGTTAGGTCATGTGTCAAATTATGCACACGAAAATACAAAAGGCTAATGACCTGTTAAATCATACCATATTGACCTATAATATGATTTGACCATATTAAATTGTGTTAGTCTAATTAGATACAACTCAATTGATATGTCTAAATAAAACGTTAGTAGTCGTCTTTTCCTTCCATGAAGAGTTTTCAAAAGTTAATAAAAATTAATTTTATATCTTACACCTACTAACTAAAAGGATAATACATTTGCATTATTAAAATATATAGCTAATTACTTGTAAGAAAAAAATACAAAATAGTGTTGTAATAAATACAAATGACAAGAAATATTGAGAATCTACTTGAGGTACTATTTGTGTTGCCTGGAATTAGTGAAAAATGATTTTATTTTCCAAATTTTATTGTTTGTATAGTGTAGAATTGAATCTCATCGAATCCTGTCTTATTGTTTAATAATTTTTGTCTTTTTTTGTAAATTTATTTTCTTAACATCTACAGAAAAAGTTAAAAAAAAAAAGAATCAAAATCGTTAAGAAGTGTGAACTCCTGCCCCATTTTCAAATATAAAGTACGTTTCTTTTAAGCAATGAAATTCATATTATTATAATTGTTTAATATATAATGTTAAAATTATTTGATAAAATATATATATAAATAAATAGTAATTCAACGTAAACAAACAATACCGTAGTCTTCAATGGACAGTCTACCTCCGGACGACGGTCTTCCTCCCGAACGCCCGCCCCTTCTGCAGCCATCCTCGCCGATTATCAGGGATGGTCGTCACGAACGAACGCTCGATTCCATCGCCGATGGGTAGGTCTGCCGCCACGGACGGACGGAGATGCTACCGCTGGCAGATTAGAGCCACCGCCACGAAGAACGGACGGTCGGCCACCGCTATCTTTCCCCTTTGTTACCCGAACAAGCAGAGGGACTGGCGGCACAGCAAAAACAGGGCTGAGGAGAAAGTGGGCGGTTTCTCCTCCACCGGCTTTTATAATCATCCTCGGCATAGTTACGGTCGAAGAAGGTCACCCGGCGGTGGAAGAAGTGAAGTGACCGAAGAAAGTGGGCGAGAGTCGCGGAAGACTCGCGAGTGTGCGGCGACCAGCGGTGGAAGAAGTGAAGTGGCCGAAGAAAGTGGGCGAGAGTAGCGGAAAACTCGCGAGTGTGCGGCGACCAGCGGTGGAAGCGGCAGATGTTTGCGAGATCTCTCGGTGATCGGCGGAGGAAGCGGCGGTTGCGGCGGATATGCGAGAGACGGGGCCGACCGGGTCGTCGTTCCGTTTCATCCGCTGTGTTCGTTTTTTTTGTTTTTTTTTCCCTAACGGCCGTCAATCGAATCCAATACCTTTATTCGGTTTCGGACTACCCGCCCCCGACCCCGACCCGTATAAGTATTAACTCTGTTAAAAGCTACCACGAAGCCCTCGTCAGGTACACGAGCTCCGATTCCGTTCGCTGCCATTATCTGACCCTCCCCAAATTGCCCTTGTTTTAGTTTAGGCTAGGGTTTGAGAAGCTCCAGCGGCGACGATGGCGTCGGCTAACGAGAAGAAGGTGACTCTGAAGAGCTCCGACGGCGAGGAGTTCGAAGTTGAGGAGATCGTCGCGATGGAGTCCCAGACAATGAAGCACATGATCGAGGACGACTGTGCCGGGAGCAGCATCCCCCTCCCAAATGTCAACAGCAAGATCCTCGCCAAGGTCATCGAGTACTGCAAGAAGCACGTAGAAACCGCGGCCAAGGTCGACGACCGGGTCGACGACGAGATCAAGACCTGGGACGCTGAGTTCGTCAAGGTCGATCAGGGGACTCTCTTCGACCTCATCCTGGTGAGCACCTTTTATTGTTTCTACTCGGTCTCCGGATCTTTCATGTTTTTCCCCTCTTCTAACTTTCGTAATGGGAGTTCTGTGTTTGGTGGCATGTGCCTACATTCGTGAATAAAAATTGCTGGTGTCCGACGCGATTATGCTTTTCTTCTACCGAAGTGTGATTTTTTGGTCCTTAGCTTATTTTCTGTCATGCAGTGATACGATTATGAAATTGGATGTTTGTGATCATTGGTTCGTTTTTGTAATATTAATAAGTCACGGATTCCTTAGTGCAGTAATTTAGAAACATGATCTTTCTACCACGACGTTTTTTTTGTGTCTTTATAGCGAGGCATTAGGCATGTATATTGTATTGGCGATATAGGTCGAATGCTGCTAATTGCTGTAGCGTCATTTATTATGGTAATGAATGTTGGTCCCGTGCACGATGTTAGTATCCAATTATAATGGTTACATAATACTGCAGTCGAGCTAGGTTCTGGATTTGACATTATTTGTCGGATTTTTGGTATTTGTCCTCTTTATCTAATCTGTTGGATTTTTCATTTATCTGTTGTGTTTGACCCTGCTATCCCTGTTTTCATTGTTTTGATTCGAAAAATGTTGTAGTATGATTTAGTGCATTGTGGTTCATTCATTAACGTGAAACTAATGATAAACAATTACGAATAGGGAATGGGAACAAGCTAGTTAAGTTTGCTCATGCTAATTGTTCTTTTAGTGCTTTGCAATCTGATTATTTTACATTGTTTCATCTTGATAATCACTGGTAATAAATAACAAGGCCAGCTGAATAAAATTTTTATCTATAAATATTGTGTGAGTTGACCCCTTATCTTACCGAATTCCATCAAAGGTTGCAAAGGTTAGCATGCTGTCAATGACGATTCTTTTCTGCAGAGGTTGCTTAGGTACAATCGATCAATTGTCAATGTTTAAGCCAGTGCAATCTCTGTCACTTCAAATATTGAAAAATACGCTATTAGAATAAAGGTTGGGGAACAATGAAATATGATGCTATATAATCCTCATAAAATTGCTATATTTGTTATACAATCTCTGACAAGTCGTTTTAAGCAGTACTTTTATTTCAACACTTTGTACGCCTCTATGTTAAAACCTCCAGAATTTTCTATACTCAAATTTTTCCCTTGTGATTAGTTATACAACGAGTTTGAAATATATGTGATTGCATCAATTAATCTTTTATTGTAATATCTACACAAAGACTAAATTGAATTTTTCAGTTAAATACAGTTCATGTTGACTTCTTGCATTGTGATTGTAGGCAGCAAACTATCTCAACATAAAGGGCTTGCTTGATCTAACCTGTCAGACTGTTGCCGATATGATCAAGGGTAAGACTCCGGAGGAGATTAGGAAGACGTTCAACATAAAGAACGACTTCACTCCAGAGGAAGAAGAGGAAGTCCGGAGAGAGAACCAGTGGGCTTTCGAGTAAAATGGTTCTGGGCTTTGGTGTGTCTGGGCCTTGGTGTTTTCTACGAAACGAATATAATGGAGATGTTAACCTTTTACACGTCGATTTTTGAACTTATGTTTGTGAACCAGTGAACCATATCCCCGTATCCTATCTTATCATAAAACCTCGTTCTCTCGAGAAAACTGGTGGTCACCGTATAAATCTAGCTGTCGGTTATTTGTATTTTATGGTTCGTGTGGATTGTAGGAAATGGTGATAATGTATTCTGCCTGCATGCATGCTATGTCCATCGACGAATCCCCGATTCTACGGCTAGTCTGGTTAGGATGCCTACTTCTTATCGGGATGACTTACACTCCAAATGTCCATGGGTCTTGTTCCGGAGGAGTTATTGCATAACGCATGGTAGATCACAATCGTGTAACTATTATTCTCGATCTTTTTCTTTGCTCTCATTGGGCGTCATCTATTTGAATAATTTAGGGGGTTTATCTGATAAGGTATGTTTTTGAATAGACGCGTTTATTCGATGATCATTCCTTGCTAGTATTAGGGAGGAGTAGATGGCTAGCTAAAAGGGTGCATATAGAAAAGATCGGATTTTGCTCTATTTTTAGATTCTGATGAATTAAATTGATAATCTTCTCAATCATGGTGATGGTGATGGTCATGATCTTGATCACTCTTGGTTATAATAAACGGTAATATTTTAAACAAGCAGTGGAACAGTGGGGTTGATGATGAACACCACATTTGCGGACGTCGAGCCTAGGAGCTTCACGACCCGCCCTTGTGCTGCTGCTGTTGGACGACCAATGTGGAGACTTGGGTTCCGAAGTCCTTGGACGCCAGCAAGTCCCCTAAGAGGCCCAGCTCCGGGAACTCACTCCACATGGACAGCCCCTCCGTGAGCGCCGACTCCCGGCCTTCGCCCCTCCCAACGATGATGAGGTCGAAGGTGTGGCTGGTCATGCGCATGAAATCCACCATCTCCTCCCCGTCCTCGACCAGCTCCTCTCTGCACACCACGCCCGAGCTGTTGACGTTAATCATGGAGAGGCCGAATATCATGTCGTTGTCCAGCTTCTCCTCCGTGTCGTCCTTCGCCGCCTGCTCCTCGTCCTGCATGCATCCCACCCATCGGCCTCGACTTTAAACCAAAGGTCCAAGGTAGGTAGGTTTGGTGGAGAGGAGGTGGGTGGGGGTGTGACGTACGTACGTACGTACCTTGGGTCGAAAACGAATGACGCTGAGTCCGATGGCGGAGTTGAGGGCCATGCGGATGCCCAGCGCGACGGCCTCCCGGTCATCGGGGCCACCGACGAAGTAGACGACGAGGCTGGCGATGGGGTTGGCCAGGGCCATTTCGACGTCCTTCATGAAGCCGTGGTCGACGAGGATGGCCACGGAGCAAGGCGCGTACCGGAGCACGCTTCTGTTCACCTCCCGCATGTCACCGCTCATGGACTCCACCGTGTCCTGCACCTCCGTCCGATGGAAGGGCAGCAAAATGATGGGCGTATTCTTCTCCAGCGCGAGGTCGCAGATGTCGTCGTACATGCTCGAGTAGGGTGCGTTGTTGACGTAGGGTTGCAACACGCATCTGTCGATTAGATCAGGAGGTGGTTTGAGATGGGGGATTGGCATTAATGGAGGGGGTAGGTAGTCGGTGCGCGCATACCGTGGGTACTTCTTCTCGAGGGCGGAGAAGCCGGAGACGATGCGCTCGGTGGTGGTCAAGTTCCTGCCCTTGCGGTAGGGAATCATCAAGGAGGTGATACTTCCGAACAGGGGGGTGAGGTGGATGAGGTAGACGCCGATGGGTTGCTTGAGGTCGGAACAGAAAGAGGCGAGGAGGTTGACGGCGGGCGGAACGTGGTCTTCCGTGTGGACGCAGTGCACGATGCGGAACTCGCCGCTGTTGCTGGCGTGCATCACCGACCGGCGTAGTTGGAGTTTGTAACGCTTGGAAGGCTGGTACATGATCTTCACGAGTGGCGCTGTCACGACCGCCAGGAACAACACCCACAACGTCTGCAACGGGAGAGGGTTTGCCTGCAACGCCAACAAATCCATGGGTCGATGAATCACTCCGGCCGTCTCCAATTCTCGAGAGGTGAAATGCAAGGTTTGAGTTTAGGCCGCTACATTTTCTTGTTGGACGAAGATAATTTGCAGCTCGGAGATACCCTTGGCGCTCATGATGACGGCCAGGGTGACAGAGCTGTGGAAGGACAATTTGCAGAGAAAGCTAACGCCAACGACGGTAACGAACTTGGCGACGATCACGATGGAATCGATGATGACAAGGCCATTTACGGAGCGGGCGAGGGGGATGACAAGGTGGAAGTCATTCCTCAGGCCGAGGATGCCGAAGAAGACAGGGAAGGTCAAGACCGACGCCACTCCCAGCAGCCGATCCGAAAGGGTGGAGCCGAGAGGCGGGCCGCTGGGCAGAATGAGGCCGATGTAGAAGATGGAAATGCCAATGAATTGACCGATCTCAAAGGCGGAGAAGCTACCGACAAGCAACACGACCAAGAGGAAAACGAAATCGTCGTCGGAGAGAGGACTACCTTCCGGCGTCTTCCGGAGCATCCTCTTCACCATGGGTCGTGCAACGAAGGTGAGGCAAAAGAGAAACACAAGCGAGGCAAGCGCCGCGCCTAACACCGAAAGGTCGGTGCGCATGCCAGCGAAGAGCACCGTGGCAAAACGTCTATACAGGAGGTTCAGCAGCGACTCCACAAGCGACGACGCTACCGCCAATCTCCCGAGCTTGGAGTTGAGCACGTTCGTGTCGACAACGAGATTGGCGACAACGGGGGTGGCAGACAACGACCACATGAGCACGTCGTTGATGATACGATCATCGGGAAAGCCATAGACGTCCATGTAATTGTAGTTCACGATGCTTGAGTATCTGGTGAGGCGGTAGATGCCCCAGGCAAGGGCGGCGGGGAAGAAGTGACCACACAAGCCGATGATGATGGCTTTCTTCTCCGCCGTCCTGATCATGCTCAGGTCGATGTTCACCCCCGAGATGAAATAGTAGATGACGAGGCCAATCAGGCCTAGGATCCTGAGGTTTGTGGTCTTCGTGGGGGCGAACAGTTGCCTGAAAATCTCGATTCTTCCCAGGGCCGATGGTCCCAGCAAAAACCCCGCCTGCGAATTGCGAATCAACAATCCAAACCCTAACCGTCCATCGACTGGCGTGTTTTCAAAGAAGAAAACTGCTACCTACCAGGAGTTCGGAGACGAAGCCGGGCGAAGAGAGAGGGCGGAGGGCGAACCGGATGATGCGGGAGAGGACGACGATGATGATGATCTGGAGCATCAGAAGGGGAAGCGCCGACGACAAGAGGTCGTTGTGCAGCCACACTCCGTCTGAGCTGCTCTTCATCTTCGGAAAGCATACGCTCGACATGCTCGTCACCAAAGGAGGCATCATTGCAACAGGCGACTCCATGCTCGATGGGGGCTGCGTGATTTACTGCTCCCTCAATCGACCGGAGGCGGTGCCACCTCGTCCTCTCTGTTTCGCTTGGTCGAATGCGCCCGCCGCCGACCAGATGTGGCCGGCTCCTTCCTCTCTGCCTCCTCATCGGCTCATCCATGCCCTATAACCTCCTTCCCCCCCCCTCCCCCCTTCCACTTCTATTTTTGCTCGGAGGCGCATGATAAATTTGGAACGACACAGCCTGCCGCTGCTGCGTCAACCTTCGACAAATAGGCATGGCATGGATTGGTTCAAAATGACATTGATCGGATCTGCATCTTCCTCGGTCCCTTCTTCACCACCCTTCGATTCCTTTGACTGCAGCTCCAAAATATAAACGCGGCGACGGATACAGCCACTTGCTAGGGCTCGCGTATGGGCGTCGCGTTTCACGGGAGAGACGAGGATGAGGCGCGGCGAAGGAATCTGCAAAATTCAATTTCAAGTAAAATTAAAATGGGAAAATGCTTCACTCTTTCTGGTACCCATTTTACTTTTTTACTGGATGAGTACAAAAAATAATTTTAAGACGAACGATTTTAAAATTGGAAGAAAAAAATATATTTTAATAATAAAAGAAATAGATTAAAAAATAAAAATATCATCATAAAAAAAATACTTCTAAAAATTAAAAATAAGAAAAAATGAATGATATCTTAATTCAATCATTTAGATTAAATTTAGATCATTTAAATTTTTTAATAACTCAATCATTTAGATCATTTAAATTTAGAAAATTTTAGATGTTTCTATTAAAATTCTCGCAACTAACTACTGCTCCTTTGAATCATTCATTTATTATTTCTTAAATCTCTTTTGGTCTTTCTCTATTTTATATATAGAGAGAGAAAAAAAAATGATTTAAAGTTAAACACTACAAAAAAAACTAGAGAATTAGCTTTCAATTAAAATATCTATCTGTGTATGTATCTTAAGAAAATACTTATTTCCGTAACTTCATTTATTTTCTTAATTTTAACTTTAATTTTATATGAATTTTTATATATTATCATTATCATGTGAACTTTCGTATATAAATTTTTATCTTATAATTTATTATATAATTATAACATCATTTACCACAATTAAAACTAAAATTAGAATGAAAACTGAATAAACAAACGAATCGTACGTATGCAAACGAACTAATCAAGAATTAAATAGAATGTACGTAATTAAAATTTAAAAGTGTTGATATTTAAATAAAATTTCAAAAGTAACGACATATCAATTCGTTGATATTTTAATGATACAAACGATTTCAATTTTGAGATGTTGATTTCTTTATAATTCGCTAATCAATTTGAGATTTAAGGTCAACATTAATTTCAGTACATTTATTATATTTAATGGAAAATTTTCTTATTATTGTAGATATAAAGCACTTGGACAATATTTTGTAGGGTTAGTCCTTAATAATAAAATATTTGCTAAACAGACAAATTTGTTAGTATCATGATGTTATGTTATTGGTAATGTCTCTTGTACATGAAACATACATTAACAATGTCAAATAAAAACATATTTACACTATTAGAATAAAAATCATCGAATCATTATTTTAGTTTGTAATTAGATAAAATGTTTTATGTTGATTTTTCAAAATTTCTCTAGTACGAGAAAATCTAAAAGAATCAGTTATATATATTCTGAAAAAATTAAATTTCCTTTTTCAAGTCTATAAATAAAAAAATTTAAAATTTAATATTTATAAATGATAGGATGTGTAAACTTTAAATCTTAAATAATTCAAACACACTTTTTTATTTCATTTTGTTTGAACTTCTCTTCTAGGGGATTTGTACGGATGAAATTAGAAGTAATTTAATTTCACAATATTTATATATATTTGAATTCAATTTTTTCACGAAATTAAACAAAATTTATTTTAAAAAGTGATTTCAAATTCAATTACAACATTCTTAACTAACAAGAATCCCTTCGACTCCTTCTCATAGGACATTCTACAATCTTCATGTCTCTCAAAAAATTCATTCTATACATAGTTAAATTTTAAAATATATTAAATTTTTATTATTTTTAAACTAAAAAATAAATTTATTTCTTTAATTCTATACTAAATTTAATTTTAATTAAAAAATATAATTTATTTACATCTAATTCTACGTATATAAAGACTCGGGACTTTCGAAACGTTATACCCTTTGGAATCTCCTTCCAAAGGCACGCTGCCGGAAAAAATCTTGCATTGCAGAAAGCTTCTACTGCCATCAGTCATCTCCAATGTGAGTAAAACCTCAGTGGTTTGATCTGGAGGCCTTCAGCAGACGACACCGATTGTTGCCCCAACGTCATTTTGTTGTTATAATTACGATGGTAACATTATAAATCTAAACATACGCCCAACATATCTACAACTAATTTCATGTTTACACATTTATATTTAATTATCTACAAGTGGAACAATTTGTGCGTATGCAACAATCAACCATATATGCAGATGTAGACGAACCTCACAAGATCCTGGGCGAAAAGTGACTACAACGTCGCTAGAACAGAGATCCGAATGGACTTCATTACATCAGGAGCATGTTGGATTCTACGAAAGCCGACTAATAAATGTCACCGCCACATGACATGGAAGAGATCTCATCGATCGTAATCCCCTGCCATGTGAGTTTGGCGGAACCCTACAGTTGTCAGTTACGTGTACACCAAGGACGACAACACCAGCTCGGTTTCACATATTTTAACTTATCACAACATAGAAAGGACGACTGGAGGCTACGAATTCACTGCATCTACGTTCAACATATCATAGGATGGAGCAGCCCTTCTGAGCCTTTCTCTTCTTCTTCTTTTGCTTCGGTGGTTGGAGAACAACCTTTATTGCAGCATCGAAAACAGCCTTCACATTCTGCAGGTCATGGTTATTGGTGTCAAGGTATAACCCATGGGAATGAAGTGTGGTTGAAAACATCGGAATTGCATTTGTAGAAGGAAATATAACATACTTGCTGGGTTTTAGAACTGCACTCTATGTATGCGGGAGCTCCTATGATCCTCTTTAATTCTTCCCCCTTTGAAAATAACAATAAACCAGATCAGCAATCACCACGTGCTCCGTGCTCCATTTCCATGAACAGTGTTACGAGAAGGGGACTACCTGAGCAGTAGTGATGGGAACAGCACCAGGATGATCTATAAAGAATTGCTTGTCGTCCCGTAGATCTGCAAAGAGATATGCCTTGCCTAATTACTAAAGGCAAATAAAAGTGGCATGAAACGCTCTCTTGTCGCCATTGACAAAAAAGAGAAGCGTCTAAATACATAACACCAGTCTTTGAAGCCATAAATTAGTATTCGGCCATAAATGAGTTTCAACTTTAGAGAATGAATCTTAGTACAGTGGTAACGTTTTTCGTTGAAATTAGTAAAAGATGCCACCAGGATTTAAATTTTGATGAAAAAAATGACACCAAACAGCCTTCATCAACTCATCCACTTGTGTTGATTTGTACAATGGTAAAATTATTTGACGTGCTCTTCAAAAAAAAAAAGGGTTATTTGACCAGAAGGTTGACGGGCACAAATTCATATCTCAGAGAGCAACCTCTCCACTTGCAGATGGAAGAAAATGTACATCTGTACCCCCAG
Source organism: Amphibolis antarctica (assembly GCA_024699675.1). Taxonomy (NCBI): domain Eukaryota; kingdom Viridiplantae; phylum Streptophyta; class Magnoliopsida; order Alismatales; family Cymodoceaceae; genus Amphibolis; species Amphibolis antarctica. The sequence goes on along the minus strand of JAMKPZ010001708.1, from coordinate 24,121 downwards.
ATGTCACATTAGTATGAAACTTGTGTGATACATCTGTCCTTATTCAACATAGATAAGTGGTAAATAACATCAAAACCAAATATATAGTCCATTTTCTGAATTAAAACAATCAAAAAAATCCAAAGCAACAAGTGGCAGATGGAATCATCTAGACACGGGGTGTAGCCACAGGAGAAGACAATATGTGTCACCTCTAACACATAATTGGAAGTTAAGGTTCCTGTCTCACATTCCCACTGATTCCAATGAAATAAAAAACATGTATAACAACAGAAAAAAAGTTGATGGCCGAAACATGCATGGACCTACATATCAATACATAAAGGGTGCACAAAATCAGAACTTCCTACATCATACTCGACTTCCAAGAATGCTGACCCAAGTTAGGAGTACCATTTACTAAACTGGGCCCGATGCTTAACCCAATTTAAGGCCACCATTAAACTAGCATCAAGGTCCAATCATTAAAATTACCAAGATAATACGAATTCAAAGAAAAGAAAGAACTTGCCAAAACGATTGGCAAAATAAAATGGCACCAAAGGCATCAATACTCATTTTATCGCCAACTTAAGCAAAAAATAATAATTAAAGAGAGAAAAGCAAAAGGGAAATTTTGGTGGTTTTGTTTTAAACATAGTCTGGAGGGATCAAAATGCAAATGCAATCCAACCCAAAAAGACTGACCCCAGCCCACACCTCATCTATTGAATCAAACTTCTCTAGAGAGCTTGTGGCATAAAGTACATAAATGGTTTCTCAATATTAAAGAAATTTAATCAACCAATAAAAAAAGCCTAAGTTACCACAAAAACAGCATAAAAAACCAACCATAAAAAGATGAGATATATATAGAACTTACCGAGTTTTGTGCCAACAAGGATAACTGGAACACCTGGCGCATAGTGCCTGAGTTCAGGAATCCACTGGAATGATAAAGTAACAAATTCAGTTTCTGAATCTCATATGCAATGTTTTCAAAAAGAAGACAGCATATATACAATGCTCATTCTTCACCTTCTTGGCAACATTTTCGTAGCTAGCCTTACTGATGAGGGAGAAAGCAAGCAGAAAAACATCTGCCCCACGGTAGCTCAAGGGTCTCAATCTGTTGTAATCCTCCTGGCCTGTTTCATAACATCAATATTTGCTTGTGCAGATATTAAGGAGAAATTAAGCATGACAAGGGCATAACAATCATACCTGCCGTATCCCACAAACCAAGGTTGACGGTGCTACCATCAACAACAACATTAGCACTGAAATTATCAAAAATGTTGGCACGTAATCCTATCACACATGACACAAGAAAATATACGAAAATCATGTGAGGTAAAAGGAATCCTTGCAATTACTTTCTGATGATAACAAAAGTAAGGAAGAAGAACAATTTTTTCAGAAAAATAATTTGCAATTCAAACATCCAAATGCAGTGGAATAGGATAAACAGCTGAAAATAAAATTTCGTTAACTGATTGGGGATGTATAATTTCCTCTGAGAAATGAATATAAGTTTAGCTAGGGAACATCAACAGACCGAACTAACATCTTGATCAAATGATATAGAAAGTGGAAATACTTAATTGGTTCAGATCCATGTCCACGATGTCTTAGAACCAGTGTGAAACACAATGACAGACAAGGTTTCACAACGCTGCACCACAATATAGAATAAAATTTGCACAGCCCAAATAACGTTTTGAAAAGGAGAAGAAGAACACGCATCTTGAATAGGTGGATCCTCAGTAACAAGGTGACACAGAAGAAAGTGTCTTATGATTGTTATGTTCGAGTGAACACTGGATCTGCGTTAAAAAACTAATCTCTTGGAATCCGCACAAAATAAATGATCTCGACAAGCGTATGTCCTAAACAACAGAAGTAATCTCTGTATGTTACGCAGGATCATAGCTAGTGAACGCTGAAACTTTGCTAATGAACATTTCCAGAAACAGCGAGACCCCATTTAGGCGTCCTCTCGATATTCCACGAACATAAATACCACTTCCCACCTTTTTCAGGCAATGAAAAAATGGAACTGACGCCACAACTTCGCCCAAAACTTTTAAATCCAAATAAAGTGCACCACAATCTGGAGTCCAGAGATTGACACTGTTTGTGTGCATTGTTCTCAAATGATCCTAATGCTAGCAAAGAAACAACCTACAGATTTGCTTCCTTTTCCTCGTCCTACCGGTTCAAACAAAAGGTACATCTCGTTGCCATAACATTCCTCCCAGAGTCCAAGGACCACGAGCAAATCACGAGAGAAACTCAACAGAAATGAGTAAAAAGAAAATTCATCAGAAGAAAGAAACTCACGGTCGGAAAGGTGTTACTCGTGTAGGAAATGAGCAAGCATGTCTTTCCAACGGCACCATCCCCAACCGTGACACACTTGATGAACCTAGACACGCTCATCTCCGCTCGATCGCCTTACCGCACCACAGCGAAAGCAAATGAGGCCCCACCTTCTCCTCCACCGAAGCGCCGGAGCCCTAACCCTACAAGGGAAACATGGAAGATAGAGTACCAGGAGAAGGAATGCGGATCGGGATTTGGGGCGCGGAGGGAGAATGTCGCGGACGAGAGGCGAGACGGACGAACCTACACCACGGAATTTGGCGGAGAGGAAAGGTGTCTGTTTCCGCCGCGAACCGTGCGTGGGAAGTAGTCTCCTACCGGTAACAAGAGAGAGAGAGAAAAAACCCCAGTCCCAACAATAGAAATCTCACCTCACCTCACCTCTCTTTTCACCGGACAGATCAGGGTAAGATTGGGATGTTCATTGTACGTAACGGAAAAATAAATAAATAAATAAATTAGATAATATAAATATTATTATGAAGAATATTTTTAAAAATTAAGAGTAAAAAAAAGGTAAATGATGTATTTGTTTGGTAAAATTAATAGATTAGTAAATTTAAAGTTTATTTTTTTAAAGTTAACATGATTTTTAAGATAAAATTTTTTTATTTTCTTTTTAAATAGTTATAGTAAAAATCTCTATTCAAATCATATCATTTGTTAAAATGTATACTTTACATAATAAAAATTCAGCAAAAGCCCTTGTTTAGTTTGGTTTTTTTTTTCATGCAACTACTTTTTTACTGTCTTAATATTTTATAATATCATTTATCAAATAAATTTTATATTATTTACTATTTATTAAATGTAAAATTCTTAAAAAAATACAATCATCACTAAAAAATATTATTGTCACGTTAATATAATAAATACTATTCGTTATTCTATTACATATTTTATTTATTACTCATATTAACTCTTAAAAAACCACTATCATTACATTATTATAATAAATATTATTCATTTTTTTTACATATTTTATTCATTATTCATTACAACTTTTAAAAAAATATTATCATTATTTTTATATCGTAAATCATGTAATTTTTAAAAAATCGTAAAACTTATTTCACTGGAAAAAATACAAGTTAAGATTTTAATCACAAAAGTAATACCTTAATGATTAGAATTAAAATATAATTTTTAAATAAAATTTAGGATTTTAAATTTAAATTTCTACTAATATATTATAATTACATCATTAAAGTAACGTGTTGATGACTAAAGATTTAGGAAATTTGTATTATTAAAAATAATACAAACTAATAAATTAAAATTTTCACTATTTCTTATTATTTTTCATCATTTTTAAAAATACAAATCTCTTAAAATCTTTTACTAATCTTATGACTTTAGATTTCGAACTTCACAGCTTAAATAATAATTTTCAAAAATTAGCAAAAGAAGGTTTCTTAAAAAATAAAATCCTTAAATAAATTTTAAATTAATATATTTAAATCATAAATTAAATATCTATGATATTTTTAATTTTTTATTATAATAAGATTTTTTATGTTGTTGGATATTGAATTTAAATTATTTATAATAATTAACACGGAGTAAATAAATGCCTTCTCATTGACGCATTGATTGAACCAATGATTAATAAAAGAATAACGTAGTTTAATTAGTGTCTCGCTATATTGTAAAATACGAAAATTTACATTTAAATCCGACGGGCATGCTGGCATGGTTCAACTTTATTCAGCATTAAAACGAAGGTTCGTTTACGGATAATTTTTTTTAATTTTAGAAGTTAAAATTATATAATAATTTAAATAATAAAAATTTATATAATAATAATATTATTATAAGTAATTTTAGAAATTAAAAAAAACTACACTTTGCTAATATGGGCATTTTGGTGTGTTAAATTGAATTTTACGTTTTTCAAAAATTTACATAATTTATGATAAATAATAATAATATTATCTATAAAAAATTAAAAATAATTAATAAAATAAGTAAAATATAATATATAGTATTTATTATAATAATGCGATGATAATATTTATGTGAAAGTTGTGATGAATAAAATATGTAATAGAATAATAAATAATATTTATTATATTAATATGATGATATTTTTTTAAGAATTACAATGATAATATTTTTTAAAAGTTATCTATGAATGATAAAAAATATAAAAATTATAATATTATAGAATATTATAACATATAATAAAAATATAACTATATAACGATAAACGTTCAAACAAACATAACCATAGCATCGATCATTTAAGATGTTCACGTTGTAAACTATTCTCTATAATTTTTTAATATTTAGTTATGACTAATCTTGGTGTGCATAATTAAAAAATAACATAAATCATATTTTTTATAATATTTATTTGATATTTAATATTTAAATATACCCCCAACCCCAATATCATTAATTAAACAATAACGTAATTCTTACATCAATTTTACCTAAATTCTTACGTATCATTGTTATTTGATAAATTTACACATTTAAAATTTTAATTTATAATTTATTATACAACTTTAATTTCATTTATTTCACTATTCTTAACTTTAATTATATAAATTATTAAAATTTAATGTACAATAAATAACTCTGTAATAAATGCATCCAACGTGTGGATATATATATAAACTTGTTTAATATGGTGTAAAAATATTTTATTTTAAAATTAATGGATGATAAATGAAGAAGTTCGCGATGTCAAAAAAAACTTTAATTTCATTTATTTTCAACTTCTTTTAATTTCAAAAATCAATTTTAACATTATTATTTCTATATAAATTTTTATCACTTAAATTTCTATATAATTTCAATTCTATTTATAAAATATATTTTAATTTTAATTTTATCTAACTTAAATAATAATAATAAAAAGGTTATCTTCGAATGCATCCTTCGTAATACACTTGTGTCTTGTTGCGATGGAGGGCCCGGGGGGAGACAGCCGTGCCGTGCCGTGCGATGTGGATCGTGCGGCGAGCGACGAAAGCGCCGTTGCTTGGCGTCGAAGGAGAGCCAAATCAAAAGGTAGCGGTGGTTGACGGTGGGGTTCGGAAGGGAGGCAGCAGAGCGGTCGGTCGGTCGGTCGGCGCCGCACGGTGGTTGTCCCACTCTTGTCTCGTACCCCAACCTGCTTGCGTGGTTGGATCTCGTCGGCCGCAGCTGCTTGCACGTTTGTTTGTCTGTCGAAGTCATAAATTTTAAATTATTATTATTTAAATTATTAAATCATATGTCACGAAATAAGTACGTAAAACTAAAATTTATAAAAATAGCGATACTCTGTTACGTGATATTTTACATATAAATTTAATACAGGATAATATCTTTCGCTGATAATTATAAGATTTAATTCTCAATGTGCTTATGTGTAAGGTGAAAATCTCATATCACCTTTTATCTTAATTTGTCGAAGTCTTACGCTATGTATATATATATCTATGTCATCTTTCACCACTGTCCAAACTCACATGCAACAAATTCAATGGGTTACTTTTTGCTCGATTTTGCCTATTTGTTGGTTATTAGTTCAATTGTTCAAAAATCATTATGTTTGGTTATATTGACACGGGATCTTGATTAAACTGTCTACACATCTAGTTATATCAATAGGAGATCTTGGTTAGATTGTTCAATTTTCCTGTTCATGTTTTTAATTAATTATACTTCCATGTAGAATTTACTGATGAATTTTAATAAATTCATCAGGGAAAGTAGTAAACCCATTTGGTAGAATAGTAAATCCGCTAGATAGATTGGTAAACTTGCCAAATGGATAGGTAAACTCACCAGGCAAAACTATAAACTCCCTGGATGGATCGATAAAAATAGTGATAACTATATATAGAATTTAATTCTCTATGTGCCTATAGTGATAACTCGATAGTTACCAAACACAGTTAAACCAATTTGACCCTTAGTTTAATTGAGCAAAATCTGGTCACATTAGAACTAAAATCTAGTTCTGACCAAAAAAGGGAACTCATTCCTACATGGTCACATCAGCATCTTCCAGTGTCGTGAACGTTGCAAGTGTATTTCAATTGTACAGTACTTTTTCTATTTTTTTAAAAGTAAGTAATAACTTAATATTTTATACCTATAAATTTTTTTTTCTGTGTCTATAAAAAATCAGCACCCATTTAATATTGATAAATTCATGGATAAATTTAAGTGTGTTGTTTAGATAGTTGCAGAGATAGTGATTGAAAGTTGAGAAAAGTAAATTAAAATTGAATTAAATTCATTCGTTTTACTATTTTTGCGATCGAACGAGATTATATTAGAAATTAATTCCAAGTTATTGACTCGATTATGTTAATTAGCGAAATAAAAAAATTCAAGAATCTCCGATAAACGAAAATGATGGCCAAAAGTAAAAAAAATCGAGATATTTTGATATTGTATGCTTAAGAGAGTGCATAAAATAGTCTCATTGAAAAAAATAAAATAAACATAGAATTTTATAATAACTGTAATTTTTTTTCATTAGCTAATTAATTTTAATGTAATAGATCTCTATATAATATTATAGTTAGATTCACGTACATCCCACATAAGATATCTATAAGGTAATTAACTTTATAGAAAATTCCTTAATTATTAGATAAAATAGTCATACTTCGGTAAAAATGTAATGAACGCTGGACTTTATAATACTTGTGAGTATTTTCTCACTAATTAATTAATTTCAACGTGTTAAATCTTCTTAGAAAGCAGTTAAATAGTTTAAAATCTCCATCAGATAATTTTTACCATTCTATTTATTGCTGTTGCATGTGTGATGTAATTTATGCATTGCTATGCATCAGATACTTTATTTTTACTATTATGGTAAATTGTGATGGTTCATTACTACAAATCACCGATTATTTTTTTAGTGTTGCAATTTGTTGTGATATGTAAACAAATAAATTAGGTAGAAGATGGTGGTAATAGATGAAGGTATGAGCAGCTATAAATGTTAAGCGAGTTTTTTTTCTCTCTATTAATTTCAACGTAAAAAGAAAGAGAGAGTGATGCACAAGATTGCGCAGGACAAAATTAAAAGAATGAAATTGTGCAAAAATTATTGAATCGATGTATAAATCGGAAGTAATTTCATGAAAAACAAAAACTTCAATGATAAATTATTATTTCAATTTTAATAAAAAAAATTGATGATATATAAATTACTACTATTTCGATTTTTAGCGTACTAATATAAAACATGAATATATCGCTAAGTTGATATCACCACTTCAATCAGATTGAAATTATACGATGATCAGTACTAACGATTTTATAAAAATTTCGACATCGATTCACTGGAAATAGCAATTCAGATAGACATTATTGTTATTGCATTATAAATTTAGCACATACGAAATAAAAAAAAAGTAGCCAACAATTAGCATCATCTATTTAGCTTCCAGATTTCGTCATCAAAATTGCATATGTACGGGGTTTGTGTTTTTTAGAAATTTTAGAAGAATTTTTTTTTTAATTTTTTTTTAGATTTACAATTATTTGTGTATCCTGAAAAATGCAATTTTTTTTTAAAATTTTTCTATCATTACAAGTTTAAATTTTTTCAACTATTTTCCACTTATAAGATATTGAAAATTCATATAATTGGTAGAAATTTTATCACAATGTATTTTTTAAATTTCGTGCATCTTGTTTAACTTCTCTGAATATTGTTAAACTTGTGAATATAAGAAAAATGTGAATTTATGTTTGAAATGCTAAAATATAAAATATTTATAAATTTTATAAATATAATTTTTCAAAATTTTCATTAATTGCACCAATTGTTTTAATTTTTTTTCCATTTCTAAATTTTCTTTTTTATTTCTTAAATTTTCGATATATACAAACATTTATCGTACACAAAAGTATGAATTTTTTGTACTCCACTCGCTTGTTAACGGTACGTTTGAGAGAGTTTTAATTAATTTCGAAAGTTGGATGAGATTAGAGTTAAAGAGTAGTAAAATAATTAATATTGTGAAAATTTATATATTAAAGTTTTAATGATAATAATGATACGTTTATGTAAAATTAAAATTAAAGTTCAATAAGTAATTTTCAAATGAAATCTAAAAGATACTTTGATTGTTACACTAACATATGTACTATTTCCCTCAAAAATATAATGTTTGGATAAAAGTTAACTCAAGTAGAACATTTAGCTTCCATTTGTGCTCATAAAATTCATGTAAATTGAATTGAAATGAATTCAATTCTTATAAATTAATTACTTGTTTGTGTCAACGGAATTGAATTCAGTTCATTTTCATTGGTATTATTTACTTGTTAGTTTATAATAGAAATGAAGTCTAGATTTATAGAGTTTGAATTGTTCATAATTTAACCATTCGAGTTTCTTCGCTTGCTTCCATATAACTATGAGAATTTTTAATTTTTTTCAATTTTAATAGGTACACAAATACTTCTACATTGAATTCATTTTTTCTTAATTCAATTTCACTTAAGAAATGAATTCATGTCAATAAATTTTATGTATACAAATATGCTCTTAAATTGATTTTTTGTGGTAAAATACAAAATACATTGAAAACTGCATTTTTTATAATAATAATGATTTAAAACACTGTATTTAGTTAGCTAGAAAAATAAAAATTTAAAAACACTCAACGGCCTATAAAAAAACATATTTTCAAACCAAATATTTTCTAGAAATTAATTATCAAAATAATTATTATTTTAAAAAATTATCTACACCGCAAAGTTTGTTTACACGTCCCAGTCCCTACCATATAAAAAGGAAACCCATCGTCCTCCCCTGGGCTCCCGCCAAAACCCCTCAATTCGCTCTCGCTCTCACCCTATTTTCGTCCTCCCCCATGGCGATGGATGCCTAACGGTTCCGTCGGGGGAGTCGTTCGTGATATTCCACGACCGCGGCCAGCGATGGGGAAGCGGTGCGTGGCGGTGATTTCGTCCTCCTCGTCGGAGGAGGATGTGGAGAGTACAGATGGGACAAGGTCGGTGTCTGCCTCGGCTCCGGCGGCTAGGAGGAGGAGGAGGAGGAGCGCCAAGTCGGCCAGGAAGGGGCAGGCCAGCTGCCGTTCGGTTGATCGGAGTTCTCTTAAGGATGGCAAGGTATGGAGAGTGAAGACTGATCTCGCAGTTCTTTAGCATCGGATGACAAAATGGAAACTAGGAAGCTGGAATCAGCATGAGAAAAGTGATTTGTTCGGGTTCGTTTGAGTTAGAAGTGTGAATTTCAGTTCTCGTATCAATATCAGGGGAGAGTGGAAAAAGAGAGTTCACTAGATCGGGTGTTTTCGTTTCTTAGTTCCGCAATATCCTTTGGTTTATTATTATTATTAACATTTTTAGTAGAAAACAATTAATTCAGGTGAGACATCGTAAGCTGTTTTATGGTTTTCCTCCTCTAAACTATCTAGACTTTTCATCCAGAAGTGATATCCAGGCATGAGAATCCTAACGGCTGTGCTTAGACGCATCCATAAATTTTTGCTGGTCGCAACACTAGTGCGTCAAAGAAGTTTTAAATGATTAAATCCACTAGGTCCGTCAAAACGGGTTTAAACCCACCATACTAGGAGGATATGCCATGGCTGTTTATAGGACCATAGCTGATTGGAAAAAAAAAGATTTCGAGAATGCTAATATGGATTCTGTTTATATGCCGATTTTCAGGAGTATAAATTATTGTTAATGGCGTGATATTTTCAATTGTGTATTACTGTTGCTATTTTTTCTTGCATTCATTGATGTTGGCTCATTCACTACTATATTATAGCAAGGTTCCTCGTCAGCTGAGATGTTCTGTTTTTCTGATTGCTGAGTATTCAGGTAAATTTTGGGAGTCTATCAGATGATTTCTATGAATGTCTTAATGAGCTCCATGCTCTTTCTGGTATGCTTTTATTTCCAGTGGCAGTCATTTATTTTTTGCAGAACGGTCTAACTTATGCACACCTTATAGCAGAAAGTGTATGGCTTGCCTTATTACATGCATTTGTTCCTTTACATGATCCATTTTAAACTACAGACATTTCACACTTGTTGCAACTTACATTACAAAAATACCTTTTTGTTTCCAACTCTCACATGGTCAATTCGTTGCCCCCTCATAGACACTTGTTATGCGTGCAAGCTGCTCTACATTTCATCATTTGGCTGCCAAACCACTATTCTCTTTTCTTGCACTTCATTCACTGTTGTAAAAGAAAACGAAATTTCCATTTGTACGCTTTGATCTTGATCTGTTTCTTTTTTTGGAAAATTGAAAAAGGTTTAAAAAATGGCCATTGTTTTGTTTAAACGGCTGTTTTTTTTCTTTATCGAGAAAAATGTATTTTTTCCTTTTTATTGTCATTTAAATGGAAATTTTTTAACCTTTTATATTTCATCTATTGAGTTATTTTTATTGATATAATTTCACTATTTTTCTATTTATTTTAATTCTTATAACTTTATTTGAATTTTTATATATTTATTTATATTTTCAATTCAAGTATTTATTTTTGGTGACAGTTACACCATAAAATATGTTTTGAAATTGTATTACATGTAATATAATGGACACTTATTTTATTCAATTATTTTGATGATTTTGATGCTTGTACAATGTGTAAATGTATTAATATTACTTCATTTTTATTTCGACCATTTTAATTTTTTTTTCTGTTTAAACCACTGCTTTTAAAAAAATTTAATTTACAATCTGTTATCCATTTTCTGTTTTTTAAACCATCAGTATCATTTTGTATTTTGATGCTTTTCACCTGGAGAATATAAAAATTGACTCAGGTTCAAGGCAGAAAATTGCCAAGGAGCTTTGGGTTGATAAACATAAGCCACATTCCTTGGAAGAGCTTGCAGTTCATAAAAAGAAGGTTCTATATCAGTTCTCTATGTAGCTTCTTTGTTTGTAGAGTAGTCCCTTTTATTTATACATTGATAAAATAAGAAGTTATTCAGAAGGTTGTTTAATCTTTAACCATCCTTGTTTGATACTATAATTCTGATTTTCAAAGTATCTTTCTGATATAAAGTGAACTGATAGTGGTGTATTTCCTTTCTCCAATTCAGAACCTATAGGCTATCTTGTAGAGTTAAATTTTTGTGGCTGCATTTTGGAGCAATATTTTTCATTATCCATCTTGTATCTTACGGGCACATGGCTGTATTAGCTGTTTTTAATAAAGCAAGATTTCAGTGTACCTCTACAGCTGTACTGTCTCTTATGGACATCAGGTTAATTGTTAGCTATTCTATTATGCAATTTGTTTTCTTTCACGATAGTGCTACTAACAGTTTACATCCATGATAACCCATATGATTTGAAAGAATGCTTTATTCCTGAAGTTTGGTAGGCAAAAACCTTTTAAAATTTTTATTTTCAGGTAGGAGAAATCAGAAAGTGGATTGAAGACAGAGTAATAATGCCAAAGGTGATCTCATCTCATACCCAGAATCCTGATTTTTATTCCCTTGAGTTATGACATGGGCATGGAACTGCATGTGGGCAACGCAAATGACTGACTGAGAGTTGCTTGTTATGTTTGGGCGTTTTGATTGCCATGCAAGACCAGAACAAGTGATTTCAAAAATCCTTTAAGAAAAAGATGGGATGATTCTCATCCAAGATGATAAGTATCAATCCATAGGCTTAAAATATATAATTTCTAAGCAATGACATTTTAGGAGAAAATACAAATGAAAGAAAAAGGCAAAAAGTAAACCTATCCATTGGTGAAATCTTCTATATAAAGTTGCAAAATCTGTTCTAGAAAATTATATCATGAATAAAACTCCATGTTGCCCACCAAATGCTGTGCAAGAAAGATCTGGCACTATCTTTGTTCTTTCATTGTGGTCTTAACATAGCTTCTATCCAGAATTTGCTAGATGATTATGGTACATTATAGAAAATTGAGAATAAAACCATCATCTTACGTCAAAATTCCTTATTATGGTTTTACTACCTATTGAATTATAGATGTCAAATTTAAAACCAATTGACAATGAATAGAAAGGTCTTTTTCTATATTAACTCATTCTTATCTTTTAATTAGTTCATGTGGGATTATGTTTTTCAACACTCCTCATGTGTACCTTTCTTTAGGTTCTACAATTGGTGTTCTTTGTTTTTTGTTTTTTTTTGGGTAGATGTGTGTCTTTTCTACTCTTATATTATGTTGAAATATAGACATGCAATTCAAAACTAATTGTCAATTAGTGGAAATGTCCTTTTCTATATTAACTCACTCTTACCTTTTAATTAGTCAATGTGGGATTATATTTTCCAACAACTCAGAAATTCAATGTTGGTTCAAAGGCTGGACAAACATGGGATCCCTTTACGAAAAGAGTTTGAGGAGGGTATACACTGGATGTGGACATCAAATGGTATTTTCTGAGTGAAGTCATTGTACAGAATGTTGAGTGATGGCAGAGGAAGGCTCTTGTGGGCTACACATATAGAATGTGAATGCACCCCTCAAAGTTCAGTTATTTAGGTGGCAATTGATGCAATGGGGTAATTTCGATTGAGGCATCTCTAAAAAAAGGGATGGACTCTTTTTAGTAGTTGCTTCTTTTTGCCATGAGCAATGTGAAACAACATCAAATGGTATTTATTTTTAACGTGCCTGGAGCTAGAAGAATGGTGTAAGTGGTTGATGTCGCTAAACTCAGTGCCATTCTCTTCAATGACAGATTCTTGGGGTACATGCCTTGAAGCAACTAATTTTCACATATTGAAAGCTATTGCATGGGGAGCCTTGAATGAAACCATGGGCAATATGATGCATTTTATTTAAGGAAAGAAATAACATAAAATTTCGTAGTCTCATTGTGTCCATGTTAGTGGTAAAAGTTGATGCTTGAGAATGTCCTCAAGGGTCAGTTTGTGTTTTCAGAAACTTGAATCAAGGAGTTAGGGTTCCCGTTGGGGTGGAGAAGAAGGAGAAGGAGAAGGAAAGATAGGAAGGAAAAAGCCTATGGTTTCATTCAAACATCCAAGGTACAAATACATGACCATAGTATAAATGGATCCTGTAGAATCCATTTACCTATAAACTCATATACAAAATATGTATCTCCAACACTCCCCCCCAAGTTGGAGTGAATATGTCATACAAACCCAGCTTGTTACAAAGGTTATTGAAAGGACACACATGTAGACCCTTGGTGAATATATTTGCAATCTGTTGAGATGATGGAGTGAATTGAAGAGAAATAGTTCCCCTAGTAAGAAGATCTTGAACATAATGACAATTTACTTCAATATGTTTTGTTTGCTTGTGGAAGGTATCATTGCTAGCAATATAGATGGCCAACATATTGTCACAATGCATAGACATCGGTGTGGGAACTTTAACTCCAAGTTCAGTCAACAAGGCTTCAACCCACATAAGCTCACTTTCAGTATGTGACATCACGGTATTCTGATTCACAACTTGACTTGGAAACTAGATTCTGTTTCTTACTTAAGTCTTCTTTTCTATATTGGTTCCTACATGGAACCCTCTTCTTTTGTTCTCTTTAATGGTTGATATATGGTTTTATGTTGCTTTTTCCTTCAATATACCTTAATCTTAATGTACTGTTTTCTCTTTAATGCATGATGCTTCACTGCTTTAAAAAAATCACTTTTGACACATTAATTGTGCATTCCATGGAAGATTTGTATTTGGAATGAGATTCCCACAATAATTACCCTCCTGCTCATGCTTATGATGAAAATAATGTGCTGGAAAAGTTTCAACTGATGGAATGATAAAATTATGCACGACAAAGAGATGGTCTTTAACATAAACTTTCAATTTTAGATGAATAAAGCATTTCCCATTTCGTTAGTAATTCATACCAACTTTGAATTTGATAATATGAGTTACATGATTACTGTAATACTTGAAGCAAATCACAAAACATAAATCAAATATCTATGATCTTTTCTCATGATAAATTATTCAAATGATCTGTGTACATTTTTTTGTCCAATGGATAGAATCCCTTCGACATTTTCTGTTCTTGTTATTTAGTGAGCTTGAATGATTCTGTTCTGCAAATAATATCATTATTTGCTTCAAAAATCTACATCATAAATCATCAAATAGAGAATGATCACTAATATTCTATTCTTTTGAACTGACTGCAGGGGCAAATTCAGGGCAATTTTCTTCTTATAACTGGTCAAGCTGGAGTTGGGAAATCTGTATGTCTATATTCCTTGATTGTTGTTTCTTTGCCATTCTCAGTTATGATATGATTTCTTTATCATTATCAATTCCTCAAACATTAAATGATTAAAATATATTTTACTTCATTTAACCTTAAATGTTGTATGGTCTTGATGGACCATTTTGAACTATGAAATGAGGGTTTATGCTTTAATTTACAACACAACAAATCAAGCATTAACATGCTTTGACATTAAGGGGGGAGGGGTTTATGTTGGACAGAATGATTGAAAATGGAAAGCAAGGATAGAGAATTCAAATTTTCGTGTGTTTGTGTAAGACAGAATTCAAGGAAATCAATCTTAGATTTTTCGCATTTTCAATCCTACAAAATTTTAACATTCCAACCTTAGGGAGTCAGAAACCAGATGGGAAACCATGTTCTGCACTATGTTTGTAAGAGAAAAAAAAAAGGAAAAGGAAATAAGAAAAGAAATAGAAGAAAAAAAGAAAAAAGAAAATGAGGACTGAAATAAAAGGAAAATAAGAAAGAACAAGAGAAAACAAGAAATAAAAAAGGGGAAAAGAGAAAATTAAGAAAAATAAGAAAAAAGAAAGAAAAAAAGAAAGAAAAAAAGAAGATTTGAAGTTTTATTTGAATGTTTGCATTTCACTTTCAATTAGTACACTTTTTTTTTTTAATTTTCAAAATAATTATCATTTTTGTAACTTTCTTGATTTTCCGTCACATGCATAAACGGTATTTTCTTGATTTTCCATTTTCAATTTTGTTTAAACTTTTCATTTTCAATTTCATTTCCTTTTTTGAATTTTCCATTAGGCACAAACAGATCTTATTGTGGTAAAGGAATTACTTCTTGATGTATATTTCTCACACACCCAGGCTATGACCGACATTTCTGTATAATTCCAATGGCTATAAATTATTATGCTGAATAGCCTTACATTTGTTTTTTTTTTTTGGTTTTAGATTGCAGTTATAAAATCTATATCCGTGAACCTGCCCTAATGCTCATCTAGTAATTCATCTATGCATTTAATGGCTAGCTGCATAAAACAAATAGGGGTTTGAAGAGCTGTTTCAAAGTCGGCTCTGGAAATGCTAGTATAGATCTAGGTATTAGGGATCTCTTTGGAGTTGAATAATTTTCCTCTTTGTTACTCTCCTTTTGTCCTCTGCTTTTTAGTAATTTTTTTCTTTGTTCAGTGGGTTTCCTTGAACATTGACAAAAGGTAACTTTGTTACCTTTTGTATCCTGATCCCCTATTTGTCAAATGTCATTCATGTCTTTGACCTGGAAATTTCACGAATGTTCATTGACATAAATAATAATTCAGTTTGCTTTTATTGAATTTTTACAAGGTGTTATTTATGTAAACTTTTACAAATATGTTCTATATCTTATTGGTTGATGAGGTTTATTATTCTTTCTGAAGTTGAATGTCTTGTTTCTAATTTTTACCATAAATTTATGCCATTTGCATTTTTATAATTTTATATGCCACTTGAGAAGCACTGCCTTTTTATTTTAAAAAGAAAATTTCTCCAGGTTGTTGTAAATGTTCTTGCTTCTCAGCTTGGAGTTGAAATATGTGAATGGAAGACGCCAACTCCCACCATTTGGCAAGAGCATATACATAATTCACTCCCAGGTATATTTTTGATTTAGTTCATATTTCACTTGACATTCTAATAGGCTTTTCATGACTACCAGGATAGCCTTTTATAAAATTTTGTAGTAGTTAATGCATATGTGCATGAGACACATATTAACAACTCAGTCTATTATCTAGCTTAAATATTTTAAATTTTTAATCCCATACATACACAATTTTGTTTCTATGAGCATCAAGATTGGAATGGTGTTGTTAAATCAAATCTGCATTAGAAATTTGAGATGCTGATGATATCTTATGGATGTCCAATGTTGATATTCACAGGAATGGGATACATGTCAAAGTTGGATGAGTTTGAAAACTTTTTAGAGCATATAAGAAAGTATCCTGTGCTTCCGACAATGTCTACTGCAGGGTACAAAAAGCCCATTATATTCTTAATTGATGATATCCCTATGACCAATGGAAGAGTTGCTTATGGAAGACTAAGCAAATGCTTGCATCTTCTTGCTTATTCAGCTCAAGTTCCAACCATTATATTAATGACCAAATGTGCAAAAGATGAGGCTGGTGAAAGTACATTTCGTCACTTGCAGGAACTTGAAGCTTGTGTGGAGGGAGCTGGAGCTTGTAAAGTAACATTGTTGATGTCGAATTTGATAGGTTTTACTGTTTTTATGATGCTATCTCTTTTCCTAATTTAAGACTGACAACATGCAGGTATCTCTCAATCCACTTACGGTAAATTCCATAAAGAAGACTCTTTCTAGAATATGCCAGGAAGAAAATTGTATCATCTCTGGGGATCAGATAGATACGATAGCAAAATCCAGTGGAGGTGACATAAGAAATGCAATAAGTAATTTGCAGTACTTCTGTCTAGGCAAGCCATGCCATATTGCAGAAAAAACGGATAAGAACCTTTCTTTATCATTGTCAAGTATCAGAACAGGCGTAGAATTGGAAAGTGGATTTTCTAAAGATGAAACACTTTCTTTATTTCATGCATTGGGAAAGTTTCTTCATAACAAAAGGGAGACTGTTGATGCTTCTGGTATGTGATTGAAACTGGAACCATTTTTAATTTTTTGCCAATGCAACTTGAAAATTTTTTAAGATAAAAATCCTCCATATTCAAGTTGACTACTCTTGTGATGACGTTTTGTTTCAATTGAGGGATATTTAAAAATGATCACTGAATTAAAATAATAGTGTAATAATGGTGTAAGCAAGTGGATGTTCTACTTTTATTCTGAGAAAATTAAGGTTTTGTTTGGTAAAGAAGTGCATTGTTAAGATTTGGTGTTGAGCTAGTTTTATAAATAGTGTTGAAATTATATAGTAAATTGTGAAGTGAAAGTTTATGTATAGGAGTTTGTATAGTAATGATGACATATAGAAATTCGTAGAAAGTTTTAACTCCCTATTTGCAAACAAAGCCTAAGTATTGTTGCTTTGTTTGAGGAAAATCTGGAACTAGAAATAAATCCATGAAACTGCTAAGCTTGGAATAGTTGTCATGGTTGTAAATTGAAGATGCATGATCATTTCAAATCAGTGTTGTAAAAAAATGACAAAAAACTGGATTCAACACAATCTGTTTTGATGAGAAAGCCATTAGATAGAAAGATCCTTTTCCAATGTTTTTTGTTCAAATCTTTATAATCTCTTTTGGAACATTGTTTCAAGTGATTTCTTAAGCTATCAATCAAAGTGACTGGCATTGGCTATAATAATTTTAAGGAAGTGCACTCTATTATGAGTTTGAGAAAAGCTAACATAAGTGGTCCAGTAAAATGATGGAATTGTGTGATGAGAACTCATGAAGCTGATAAATACTAATGTAAGTGCATAGTGCTGGTGGAAAAGTGGAAAACAATGAGAGTTGCGTGTTCAATAAATATAGTGGCACAAAATATGTCAATGTAACTGTAATGCTGTGTATTTTTGGTGAGTCGACTGAGCTACCTGAAGGTTATTCCCTTGTGCTGCCTCACATATCAGAGTTTTTCTTACCACAGAAAAACAACACTTTTGTAACTAATAAGTTTTTGGCTATATTGCATTTTTAATTCAAGGAATACATTAGTTTTTTTGTTCATTTTTTTATGATATGATCTAGGAAAAGATCCATTTCTTCTGCGTGAACAATTTGCACGATATCCTTTGAAGATGGATTCACCAGAGAAAGTACTTTCCCAAGCTTATGGACAAGCACAATCAATCACTGATTTTCTTCATGAGAATGGTGAACATCCCTGATTTCAATGCCTACCATTACATTTTTTATGGTCAAATCATCAAAAAACAGATGATCTGCTTCATGCATGCTTATTTTTTTTGAAACATTCTTTGTACTTATTTTGGTGTTGCTATATTTTTAGGCTAGCAGCTGCATTTCACTTTTCTCCTGTCTGCCATAACACTTTTCTCCTGTCTGCCATAAACTAGTTCTAACAAAAGCATTTTTCTATTATCTTGTGTGTATTATTTTAAAACAAGAATAAAAATATAGGCTGACTCTTGGTAGTAAATGATTAGCACACGTTTACATATTTACCTTCTAAACATTTATATTTATACATATTACCCCTTTTTTTTTTCTGAAAAGTGGGATAGGAAGATTTTCATTACTTCAAATAAGACCTCCATACACTTTTAAAATTCAAGCTCATCAAAAGTTAAAACGGATCTGCAAAACAATTTTTCCAGTTGGTTGATTTTCTTTGGTTATATATAGCATTTAATCCCACTGTTCTATCTACTGTAGTCCTTGACTTTCTTAGCGAGGAAGCCACAACAGATGCTTGGGTTGTGGCTTCTTATTTGAGTGATGTGGATTGCCTCTTTTCTGCTGGTCTATATTTGTCATCGACCATGACTAGGAAGCATGAGCCTGATCATATTTCTCAGTCAGTTGCTGCTTCTGTTGCTGTGCGTGGGGTGCTATTTGGAAATTCACAACCTTTGCCTTCCAG
This sequence comes from Amphibolis antarctica, assembly GCA_024699675.1. Classification (NCBI taxonomy): domain Eukaryota; kingdom Viridiplantae; phylum Streptophyta; class Magnoliopsida; order Alismatales; family Cymodoceaceae; genus Amphibolis; species Amphibolis antarctica. The sequence goes on along the minus strand of JAMKPZ010001708.1, from coordinate 4,986 downwards.
GTGGATAATTGTTTTTACATGTAAAATAATGTACAATTAGTCTTAAGGGCACTAATCCCTTTTTTGCTTATCAATTAGGTGGCACTCAATTCGGAGCCCTAAACTTTGGCAAGTAGAGCGATCATCACATGATAATAAGGTATAGGTTTGTTCTTTAATGATTCTGCTTAAGGAATTCATTCTAGAAAATTTGAACTTCTTGGGTTACCTGCAACCTATGGAAGGAAGATGGAAATTTTGCTAGGCTGTGGGCCCATTTCTGTTGCCTAGTGGCCAACATCCAACATGTTTAAAGCTCATCTCTCATAGGAATACCAACTTCTAGAAAAAAACTGAAATTTAGATCAACAATTTAATTTGACAAACTTTCAGACGTAAATAAAAAGACGAATGCATCTTTTTTTCAAATGATATACATCATTATTGATTTAACCAAATATCCTATTAATTTATATGAGTTATGGAAGGTTATCTTTGAATCTGAAAAAAAAAAGATAACTAAACCTAGTGTGAAACAATTATACCAAAGCTCTGCTTTGGGACACTTTCATGGAACTGGATACCTGGGGATTCTTAGATTTGTAGAAGAATTAGGAATGTGTCATCCATGAAAATATTTCAAATGAATCTGTAATATAAGCTCTCAATTGAATTAGATAAGTGGATAAATACCTAATATAAGCTATCAACTGAATGCCCGAATTTGATTATGAATATCTTACATTAACTAAAATAAATATATGTATAAATGAAATCTCTTAATATAGATATAATTATAATGATAAAATGGTAAATCTATAAATAAAATTATAAATATAAATATGTTTTATATTTGGATGTCTGATCAGATAATAAATTTGAATTGGATTTAATTTAGTAGATATCATGTATCAAAATCTGTTTTGAATATTTTTTAAATATGAATTTCAAAATCTGAATAAGGTTTGCAGGATTTTGGATATGAGTGATTTCACACTTAAATGCATTTGGATTCAAAATAGATTTCAGATTTTGAATATCCATTTTCAAGCCTACCCATAATGTTGATGTATTACCATACGGTTCATACCTTACAAAAATATCTTTTTGAAAAAGCTTTAGTCAATGTAGGTTCATGACCATATCATTTTCACTCACCACTTCGATGAGCAATGTGGGCTATTTTCACTGGTGGAGGCTCACGTCTTGGAGCAGTGTGATAAAGTAGATTACCTACACTGCGTAATGATCCTAGCTTATGGTTTGATAAGGACATCAAATAATGAGTGAAGAAGAGATACGAGGTTCAGTTGGTGGGAAATGGAAATATTTTCACATTGTTCAGTCAGAAGTGGTAGGTGACGTTTATTTAACCACGAATCTGCAAGTAGCAACTTAAGTATTTTCTTAATTGCACAGGAACCGAAGGTTTTTAGTAGGTAGATAGGACGTAAACGAGGTGGAGATGACTATAGATTTGTGTCATAAGATAAACACTCACCTGTCCTCTGATCTATTCATCTTTTCAAATAAAGAAAATTAAGTCCAGAATATATTCAGTATTCTGTCATATTGTGCAAAGTCTTGCAACACAACTTGTTCTTGTCTACCTTTATCATCTAAAGGTACACAAAGCAGGTTTTTGTACAGAATGGAAACTTCACCTTCATTTGATTTCATGCCAAATATCGCAGAATAAGATCGTGATGGAGAGGTATGAAGCCTATACTAGTTTCAGCTCAAACAGCATCTCTGATATAGCTACAGAATTTATGCCCACAATCAAATGGCTTGGTTATGGGGTCCTGGCAGATGCTAGTTCTCTTGGCAACTCATCTCAGCATGAAGTTGACATGTTGCATGAATATGATGACTCTGGCTGTCTCGATGGTGCCAAATTAAACAATACTAGCTACATTTTTGGCGAAACTGAAGACGATGAGATAGAAGAATGGTGAGGTTCAATCACTAAGACTTGGATGGTGCATTTTCAACTATGACCGAATGCCAACCTGGTCCTGCTATTGGAGAATCAACTATAGACTCTGCTAGTTCTGTCAGCTCACTTAAATATGATCGTCAATCACTAATGCTTAAAAAATCCTGGCTGATGACAATTACAATCCGGTTACTTGCTCTATTACGCAAGAAGATGAATGTTAAGATGGTCTGTGATTGGGTTGGAGGAAGTTGATTTATGATTTGTCAAGGATACGAGGGTCAGTGGGATTCAATCCATCGGGAGACTGCTGGTAGGCTTGAGATCGAACTTATTACGGGTGCGTTGTTTGGTTCGTTTCTTCTCTCTAATGTGTTGGTTCTTAATCTAAACGGTGAATGTGTAGTTCATTGTGCTATCTTTCATGCATTACTGGTTTAAAGCACTTACATGTAAACCTGCGTAGACCGCCTCTTGTCCTTTCCTGTCTCCATCACTCGCGCTAACTCTTCTCCTGCTTGCTGGGTCATGTCCACTGATGCGGGGTGTGAAGCTCTATTCACGTGTGTTGTAGGGTATTTATGGTAAAGCAACAGTGTTACATTCTCCATTTCTCTCTCATTCTTTCTTAGTTAATCGTATAGATTTAGATTTTTTTTTTCTAAAAAAATCTCTAAGTTTTATTCATCGGACAGAGATAGCTTGTAAAAAGAAAGTACAAGAATGTTGAGGGTGATCAAGGTTGATAGATCGATTAGTGCCACAAATCAAAACGAAGGTTGTGTTTGTTAATAGGATAGAATGAGATATTTATTGTGTATAGTTGGTCATATATAGTAATTAAAGTAAAATAAGATAATGTAGTAGTTTAGTAATTAAATGTAAAATTTTGATAATACTTTTACCTCTTTTTCTTGAAAAATGCATTTCCATACTGCCTTAGTCCTATTGTCGTTGGTTTACCCTTTTTGTTGCAAGCAGCAGTCAACTTATGGAAGGTGGCAGTTGACTTATTGGTTGGGTAGAATGCTACGGAGAGGTAGATAAAATAATTAATTTATAAAAAAAATCATGATTTATGTTTAAGTATAGAGTTTAAGGGTTAAGACATTTACCTACGAACTTAGGTGAAGGTAAATTAGATTACCTTTGAACTTGTGTCGGTGGTCGCAAGTGGCAGTCGACTTATGGGAGGTGGTAGCCAACTTGTTGGTTGGGTAGGATGTTGTGGAGAGATAGATAAAATAATCAATTTACAGAAAAAATTGTGATTTATGTTTAAGTGTAGAGTTTAAAGGTTAAGATATTTACCCACAAACTTAGGAAAGGGTAAACTAAATTGCCCTCGAGCTTGTGTCAATGGTCGCAGGTGGCAGTTGGCTTATGGGAGGTGGCAGCCGACCTGTTGGCCAGGTATGATGGTGTAGATAGGCAGATAAAATGATTAATTCACAGGCAGTAGTCGGCTTATGAGAGGTAGCAGTCGGCTTATGAGAGGCAGCAGCCGACTTGTTGGCTGGTATATGTCTCTAGCTGTCGATTTTCCGACTCTCCTAAGGGTGATAATTTTTCGATATATTTTTTAAAATGTTATTAAAAATAATATTGAGGGTAAATTTAAAAATTATTGAACAATAACTGATGCATATATTTTATCTATCATTCGTTATCAAAAATCGTGTAAAAACTAAAAATCTTATGTAATCCACTCTATTGCACTACACCACGTTAACAAACACAATCAAAGAACATGCAGCAGAAGGCAATCAAAGTTGACATGCCAATAAGTCGATCAACAAGGAAATATTATAATTAGGAATCGATACAAAAGTTTCATTTGGTAGAAGTGTTTTTAACTTTAAAAGTAAGAAAAAATATTTATATCAAATAATAAAAATTAAATATATTTTTTGAAAATAAGATGAAGTTTTAAAAATTTCTTACGTTATCGTTACGTAATTTTTAATTATCATAGGAGTCATGTTGAATGAAGTAAAAAAGAAGAAGAAGAAGACATCAACACGTCACTTCACAAAATGAAGTTATCAAATAGATAAAACCAAGGCGAGCAGATAAAATGATCAAAGAATAATAAAGAGAAATCCATCCAACGAGGTATACGATCGATACCAGCAAAATCGCAAATAAGAAGCCAACTATAAGGAAGATGCATAGCCACATTGCCACGAGAATAAAGGAATATAGTAGATAACGCAACTATAAAATAAGCTAAAAGATCAACCAACAATAAAACTGGGAAATATTTATAAAAACGATTCTTCTATATTGGTAACAAGATTAATTAATTTTTTTCTATACCTTCACTCTAATATGCCCTCCTAATTAATTTGATAATAACAATCAATCACAATATTAAATTAATTTAATTCTTTCATAATATTTAAACAATATTCCGTGGTCTTCTATGACCACGTCTTTACAATATGTGAAATTGTTTGTAATTTTGACTATTGTTAGGTTCTTGTATATTTTGGTAATTACCTATTTCAGTTACCTTTTATTTGAAAATTGACGACAAAGTTTAACGAAACTTTATCTTTAATAATTATAAAGAACTAAAGTTAAAAATAATTTTATAAATAATGTTAAAGATATATAATAAATTATGATGTGATAATTTATATAAAATTAAAATTAAAGTCAAATATAAGTATTTGTAAAATTGCTAGAAAATATTAAAGGAAATGGTAGGACCACACATCGTAAAGTCCCTGTCAACTTTTTTTTCAGTGAAAGTATCGGAACATGAAATCACTGGAAAATGCTTCGTTTTTGATAATAATGGGTTTTTTTTGAAATTAACCTAAAGATGTAGTCATCAAAATTTGAATCTGGATGAAAAGTGAGTCGATTTCAGTTAATTTTTAAAATTATATTAAGGTCTATGTTAGAAATTTAAATAACGGAAATTTAGAAAATGAAAAAGAAAAAGAAAAATTTAGAAATAATTTTTTTTAAAGATTATTTGTGTAAAATTTTTTAAAATTAATTTTAATTTTTTTTTAAATATTTTATATTTTAACATTTTAAATATTAGTTTATATTTT